>WNWK01016512.1:12500-44728 GCA_009830355.1 Cherax destructor
AATCAGGCATAATAACAGACAGCACCACAGACCACTACCCTACCTTTCTAATAACCAACCTAGGTAATTTTTCCCAAGATATTACAAAAGTTACCTTCAGACTACATAACGAGTCAGCTGTTAATAACTTTATAACAGCTATGATTAACATTGACTGGTATAATGAGTTAGAAACATATTCAGATACTAATGGATGCATCAAGAATTTCCTTAAAAAAACCCACAACCTCTATAACAAACTTTGCTCTACAAAAACTAAACAGATCCCTGGCTAACACCCAGCATCCTTAAATCCATTAACAAAAGGCACCAATATGAAAAACAATACAGAAGGGGTCTAATAACCAGAGAACAATCCAAACGCTACTCATCAATCCTTACCAGCCTGATAAGAAGGTCCAAAAAATTGTATTATGAGAACAGACTCCAGAACATAAAAGGTGATATGAAAAAGACCTGGAAAACCCTATCTGCAATTCTAGGAAATAAAAAGATATCCAAGAACATTACTATCAAATTATCAAAAACAGATGAACCCCTACTCTCACCAACTGAGACAACAAACAGACTTAATGTTTTCTTCTCCACCATAGGAAAGAATCTAGCGAGTAAAATCCCAAGCTCGAACACCCGGCCAACAGACTACCTCACCAACACATATTCCCAGCTCCTACCAACCCAATTGAAGTCTCACTCATAATCAACACCCTTAAAAACAAGGTAGGAGACATAAACAGCTTACCACTTTTTATGCACAAAAAAGCTTCACAGGTACTGTCACCAATTATAGCAACACTATTCAATAAATCCTCTACCTACCCATCAATTCTCAAAATAGCTTGGGTCACCCCAATCCACAAAGGAGGTGAACAAACAGACTTGAATAATTATAGACCAATTTCTAATTTACCACTGCTTTCTAAAATCTTTGAAAAATTAATTTATAGACAGATTTATTCCTACCTAGTCTCACACAATGTACTCAACCCCTGTCAATTTGGATTCAGGACCAACAAGAGCACAAACGATGCTATTATACACATGCTAGAGTTAATATACACCGCACTTGAGAAGAAAGAAGTCCCACTGGGAATCTTCATTGATCTACACAAAGCTTTTGATACAGTCGACCATGATTTACTGCTCACAAAATTAGCACACTATGGTATAAGAGGGCACCCACTCAACTACCTAAAGTCGTACCTTAGTAACAGAAGCCAGTACGTGTACACAAATGGAGCGAACTCTTCCACACAACAAATTACAGTCGGAGTCCCTCAAGGAAGTGTCATGGGGCCACTCCTAATCCTCACTTACATAAATGACCTACCGAATGCATCACAACTACTCAAACCCATATTATTTGCAGATGACACAACATATGTCTTCTCTCACCCAAATCCAGTCATACTGGCCAATATGTCAGTGGCTCTCCTTGCACTTCAGTTTATGATTGTAACTATAAATATCTATGTAAAATTGCAATGAAATAAAATTTGTTTGTTTGTTTGTTTGTTTACTACTGTTACTACTACTACTACTACTACTGCTGCTACTCTACTACTACTACTGCTACCCTATCAAAGCTTACTACTACTGCTACTACTACTACTGCTACTACTACTACTACTGCTACCCTATCAAAGCTTACTACTACTACTGCTACTACTACTACTACTGCTACTACTACTACTACTGCTACCCTATCAAAGCTTACTACTACTGCTACTACTGCTACCCTATCAAAGCTTACTACTGCTGCTACTACTACTGCTACCCTATCAAAGCTTACCACCTTACTCCTACCCCTACATATTCTGGTTCTTAGTTTTCTATGCATTAGGACTGAAGAAGACAATCTTTGCTAAACGTTTCCTTTAATAAAAGTCCTGAACTGTATATAAGTGTCTTTTTCCACAGTATATTATATATTCACCTGCACTAATTATAAGAGTCTCTCCTATTATTAAAAAAACTTTTTTTCAAAAACCACAAGAGTGACTGAGTGTGTCACCTTCCCAGGAGTGTAAGATGAGAAGAAATATATAGAAGAAACAATGGAACAATGACGAGTGTAAAAACACCTTTGTCTTACACAAGTACTTATACGAACACTTTAATAATGCAATAAAGTCAGTTAGTGTTGTTGAAAATTAATTTAAAATGACGAAAGTGCATTGAAACTATTTACGTCAGCAGACCTGCTGATCCTTCTTGTTTTCACGTCCTTATCAAACCATTTATCAAGACACAAATATATCCTACATCCAGGTTTCCATTTCCGTAGTGTCAGTATTTTATACCATTGCATTCTTAAAATATCTATTCTATTTTTAATATTACTAATGCTAATATTACTATGATCTCCGTGTTTTCCACTTGAATTCCGCCACTATACATTGAGAGACAACAGTAGCACCAACATCACCAACAGTAGCACCAACATCACCAACAGTAGCACCAACATCACCAACAGTAGCACCAACATCCCACAGTCACCAACATCACCAACAGTAGCACCAACATCACCAACAGTAACACCAACATCACCAACAGTAACACCAACATCACCAACAGTAACACCAACATCAACAACAGTACCACCAACATCAACAACAGTAGCACCAACATCAACATCAGTAACATCAACAACAGTACGACCAACATCAACAACAGTAGTACCAAGCATCACAACAGTAGCACCAACGTCAACAACAGTAGCACCATCAGCAACAGTAGCACCAACATCAACAACAGTAGCACCAACATCAACAACAGTAGCACCAACATCAACAATAGTAGCACCAACATCAACGTGCACCACATCAACAACATTAGCACCAACATCAACAACAGTAACACCAACATCAACAACAGTAACACCAACATCAACAACAGTAGCACCAACATCAACAACAGTAGCACCACCATCAACAACAGTAACACCAACATCAACAACAGTAGCACCAACATCAACAACAGTAGCACCAACATCAACAACAGTAGCACCAACATCAGCAACAGTAGCACCAACATCAACAACAGTAGCACCAACATCAACAACAGTAGCACCAACATCAACAACAGTAGCACCAACATCAACAACAGTAGCACCACCATCAGCAACAGTAGCACCAACATCAACAACAGTAGCACCAACATCAACAACAGTATCACCACCATCAGCAACAGTAGCACCAACATCAACAACAGTAGCACCAACATCAACAACAGTAGCACCAACATCAACAACAGTAGCACCAACATCAACAACAGTAGCACCAACATCAACAACAGTAGCACCAACATCAACAACAGTAGCACCAACATCAACAACAGTTGCACCAACATCAACAACAGTAGTACCAACATCAACAACAGTAGCACCAACGTCAACAACAGTAGCACCATCAGCAACAGTAGCACCAACATCAACAACAGTAGCACCAACATCAACAACAGTAGCACCAACATCAACAATAGTAGCACCAACATCAACAACAGTAGCACCAACATCAACAACAGTAGCACCAACATCAACAACAGTAGCACCAACATCAACAACAGTAGCACCAACATCAACAACAGTAGCACCAACATCAACAACAGTAGCACCACCATCAGCAACAGTAGCACCAACATCAACAACAGTAGCACCAACATCAACAACAGTAGCACCAACATCAACAACAGTAGCACCAACATCAACAACAGTAGCACCAACATCAACAACAGTAGCACCAACATCAACAACAGTAGCACCAACATCAACAACAGTAGCACCAACATCAACAACAGTAGCACCACCATCAGCAACAGTAGCACCAACATCAACAACAGTAACACCAACATCAACAACAGTAGCACCAACATCAACAACAGTAGCAATAACATCAACAGAATCATAAGCACCAAAAGAAGATACAACAACAGCAGTCGAACCAACAATAAGAGAAGCACCAACTACAGCAATTGTACCTTCTACAACAATAGTGTCACCAACATCAACAGTAGGAAATTAACATCCACAGCAGCACCTCCAGTATTAGCACCAGTAACAATATAAATTAGACACATATGCAACACTTGGGTATCTTTATTGAGGAAACGTTTCGCCACACAGTGGCTTCATCAGTCCTATACAAAGTAGAAAGGTGTAAGGAGAGGAGGAGTTTGAGGTAATCAGTCCCTCGGCCTGGAGTCGATGTGTTCAGTCCATCAATCTTGTAGAAAGTACAGCATATGTCCGTAGAGGTTGTTTATATACTGTAGTCAGGTGAGGTGAAGCAGCAGGAGGCGGGGTCATAGTGGTACCATCCACTAGACCAATATATGAGAGAGGACACTGAGTACATGGGACCTTGTAAACCCCACCAACTTTGTTGGAGGGTGTGTTGGAGGGTGTGTTGGAGGGTGTGTTGGAGGGTGTGTTGGAGGGTGTGTTGGAGGGTGTGTTTTTAATCAGCTTTTGTTTCACAGTCCCTGTGTTTTTGAAAGTAAGGTTTATATTGATCTTTTTTAATGCGTCACACAGGCAAACCAGGTTCTCATTGTATGGTAAAACTAGTACATTTTTCCTGTACATTTTTTGGTTCAGTCGTGTAGAAAGTCTTTCTTGCTGACATTATTTCCTTCTCGACAAAATCCCTGGGATATCTCAGTTTTGTGGCTATGTTGAATATCTTGCTGATTTCTTCCTCTAGGTTCCCAAGAACATTGTGAGGAACACACTACTTTTTACCCAGGTTTTGTGATTGGAATAGTAATGAATGTATGACGACACATTGGTGGACTTCCTATTAACTGTGAATTTAAATTTTCTATCGACACGATGGATTAAAACATACACATCTAGGAACGGCATAGTGTTGTTTACTTCATGTTTTGTAGTGAACTTAATGGAAGGTACTAGACCATTGAGTCTGGGTAGGAACTCATCAATGTTGTAATCTCTAGGCCACAGGCAAAGAACATCATTTACATATCTGAACCAACTAGCTTCATCTGGGAGAATGTCTTTAAGAAGTCTGGTCTCATAGAATTCCATATACAAGTTGCTGAGTAAGGGACTAAGGGGATTTCCCATTACCATGCCTTGTTTTTCAGCATAGTATTTCCCTTCAAACACGACCTTGCAATCAGTAACACAAAGTTTTATCAATTCAGTTATTATTTTTGTGGGGTAGGGCATAGGAAAGTTTTCTAGTTCCCCTTCAAGGTACGAAAGTAAGTCAGGGACAGTGACTTTGGTGAACAGAGCTGTGGCATCAAAGCTCACCAGGGTAAAATCATGAGTGATATTTAATTTCTGGAGCCTTTCAGTGAGGTCAACATTATTTTTAATATGTGCATCTGAGATCTTACCTA
This sequence comes from Cherax destructor, assembly GCA_009830355.1. Classification (NCBI taxonomy): domain Eukaryota; kingdom Metazoa; phylum Arthropoda; class Malacostraca; order Decapoda; family Parastacidae; genus Cherax; species Cherax destructor. The sequence continues at coordinate 17,868 of WNWK01016512.1, forward strand.
CCATGGGAGTTAGAAGTTTAACTAGCCATTATAATAGGACGGGCTGGGTACCTTGACTTATGGATCTTAATTACCCCATATAGATATGGTAGAGCTGGTGACCTAGGCGACAGATATTTAATTAATTCATCATTCCCCTTCAATAACGTTTTAAGGTTTTTATTGAAATGGCTGTTGACCTCGTCAGTGGGGTTTTTAATGAGCGGTTCATATGTTTCGTTATCACTCAATAAATGGTTCATTTTCCCTAAATATTCAGATTTGTCCAAAATAACAACTACCTTTGATTTATCACCCTGGAGTGGGATGCTGCCCAGATTATTGTACCAAACAGTTCTGTCATCGAAAGAAACATAATTGAATTTTCTCTATTGAAACATGAAAGGAATACAGTATATAACTCAAATTATGGGTTATACAAGCTCGGTAGCTATTTAGTAGAGTCTATTGTACACAATCTTAAACAACAATGCTATACAAAATCACAGGATTGCTCATTATGCCAGGTGGTTTGATGATGGACTGGTGACGCTCCACCTGTGTCTATGCACCAAAACTTCATACCACGTCAGTTATGAATGGTTATATAAAGTGTTTAGCTGTTACTGTTCCATACATTGAACACACATTAACAGGTACACAAGATTACGGGAAAATATAGGAAGTGTGGGTAAAGGGTGTTAGTAAAAATTTGGATCATAGAAATATTATCAAAATGGTTTAGAAGATTCTCAAGTAAGGCATATTAACCGACACTGAGAGGGATAGTAGACAATATTTAGGAAGAGACACTTTTGAGTACCCCTGGGAACATTCGAGTACCCCAGGGGAGGACATTTAGACGGACAAAGAGTACATTCTATTCCTTTCTTTTATTAATAAAAAAAAAGTTACACAGAATAATAGCATTGCATATATATAGTACCCAATGAGAAAAGTAATTTCTCAAATTACATGACCTGTTATAAGCGGTTAGATAAAGCTTGGGGCTGACTATTATCTTCTAATTTCATACTTGACATCTCAAAAACCCTCCTACCCCATATGGGGAGTAGGGGGATGGTGGTGGTGTGGGGTTGACACCGTCTGTTGGCCACATTCTGAGAGAAGCTGCGGCCGGTGACACACCCACACTGCGCTACTCTGAGAAAACTTCCCCAGCTTCAGTTGCTCCCTTGCAACATTGCATAGCTCCTGATGACGCACTGAGAAGTTTGAAAGTACCTGAGCTAAAGATTTTCACTCACTCCAGTGAAGACGGTCCTGTGGGAGTACTTGCATGGACATCCTCCTCTTTTCTGCAATTTTGCAAGCTCCTGATGATGTGTTGATTGCAACACGAAAGGCCTAGAGCTATATATATATATACAGTGGTACCCCGGTTTACGATATTTTTTCATTCCAGAATGCTGTTCAAGTGCCATTACCAAACGAATTTATCTCCTTAAGAAAAGTTGTAAAATAGACTAGTCCTTTTAGACCCCCAAAATTACACGTACAAAAGCATTTAAAAAAATAAACTTACATAAAAGGGTGAGTTTGGGGACCATCGTAAACCGGGGTACCACTGTATATATATATATATATATATATATATATATATATATATATATATATATATATATATATATATATATATATATATATATATTTCAAATAATTGCAGACAAGTGATGTTAACAATGCAAGACAAGCCATGGCGGGGGAAGGGGAACCTTTAGCTCAAGTACTTTCACACTCCTCAGTGCATCATCAGGAGCTATGCAATGTTGCAAAGGCAGCAACAGGAAAAATGAGGGGAAGTTTTGTCAGCGTGAGTGTCTCCCGCTAGCACCTCTCTCAGAAGGTGAGGAGGCACTGCTGAATGCCACCAACCCTCAAGCCCCTCCAAACCCCTCCCTATATGGGGTCGAGTGGGCTAGACCTGAAAATTTTCAGATAGCAGGAGGTAAAATAACTGGATTTTAATAACCAGCCCAAAGCTTCTAAATGTTAAGAACAGGTCATGGGACATAAGAAATTACGTTACAATAGTGAATAATACACATACAGACTGCAGCTATTGTGTGTAAGCTTCTGATTAATAAAACAGAGGAAATGGATGCGCTCATTTGTCAGCTGACATCTGATGACCCTGAACTTTCTAGAATGTTCAGAAAATACTCACAGTGATGCTTAATTTATATGCCAATATTATTTATGGATCTCTACTATTCCGGTTTTTCTAACCAGACAATTCCTGATTTTTTTATTTCTTTTTAACCCACTAACAGCCTAATTCTTAAAACCAGTAAACTAGTTGCAATCATCATGTTGCAATCAACTATGCGGGCCTTCATACCGTTGTACTTAGGACGTCATGTTATATCGATCATGTTGCAGTCAGTGATTGCAACCACTTGGTCTAGAGTACATGAACCTGTACGATACGTTTATACAGTAGTAGCTGGGCGGGTTATATATTATGTAGACGCTCACAACGAACCTAACATGATGTTATATAGTGAGGTTCACAATAGACTTAACACGATGTTATACAGTACACTGAATTTCACGACGGACGTAGCATGATGTCCAGTGCGCAGACTCTGGTCACACATCACTGGAACATCACGAGACCTCTCTGGCATAATGGCAATCCTACGCTTTTACGTGACATTGCTGCTTAAGGCTGTGCACAATAGACTCTACTAAACAGCCACCGACACAAAAACGGCTAAAAGGTGTAACAAAAAAAAGTACAGCCCACAATTTGAGTTATACACAGCATTCCTATCATGTTTCAGGAGAGAGGATTTAATTATTTTTCTTTCCATGACAGAACTGTTGGGTACAATGATTTGGGCAGCAGCCATATATGGTGGGTGATTACAAGAAATTAACATGGTTAAAGGTAACATTCGACTCCTGGCTAGTCCTGATCGAGTACTGGTGCTGGGATAGTCTGGTTTCCAGAGATTTACCTGATTGGCCAATATATGAGAGCAGGCAGAGAATGCATGGGACCTTGTAGACACCACCCACATTATTATTCGGTGTGTTTTCAGTCAATCTCTGTTTAACTGTCAAGTGTTTTTGAAAGTATGGTTTATATAGAATTTATATATATATATATATATATCGTGCCGATTAGGTAAAACTGGTCAATTAGCAAGAACTCATTTAAAATTAAATCCTTTCTAAAATTTTCTCTTACACGTTTAAAGATATATATTTTTTCATTTATGTTAATGTAAGAATTTATAATTTTGTACCAAGAGAAACTTTGAAAACCTACCTAACCTTATTACAACAAGCGCAATTTAATTTAGCCTAACCCAACTATATATATTTTAGATACGTTAACATTAATTTAATATTAAACAAACACAATGAAATATATTTTTTCTTTAGGTTCAGAACGATTTTTGCGAAATTATTGCATACACAAATTTTCGCTTGTCTTATATGGCAAGAAGAGAATTGCTATTTAAGCCAATATCGCAAGGTTTACCTAATCGGCACGACATATATATATATATTTTGGTTATTAATTAAAGCACGAATGAAGAATTGTGGCATATTTTTGCATAACACTTCGTAAAATTAACTTAACAAGATTAGCGGAGGGGGAAAATTTTTGAGCTTGTCTCCCACGGGATACATACCATCCTCTGATATGAGTTTACATTTTTTTCTTGCCATATCCTAAATCTGCCAAGCAATCATGGCACCCAGTAGGCATACAAATGTTGCTGAAAGTGGCAAGAAAAGGTTTAAGCTTAGATTTTACGAAGAAAATAGAGATAATAGACAGGAGATAACCTGTGACCATAATGAAGCATATCTTTGTGCACATAAGAATGAGGTAAATATGGGTTTGTGTGATGACTGACAGACTGACTGATTTACTGACTCACTTACTGACTGACTTGACTAACTTACCGACTTGACTGACTTACTGACTGACTTACTGACTGCTTTACTGACTCCCTTACTGATTTACTGACTGACTTACTGACTGACTTGACTTATTGGCTTGACTGATTTGACTGACTTACTGACTTGTGTAAACAGCCTATTCATTGGCTCAAACTGCGCGGAACTACGGTGCTGCCATCTATAGGCCTATCAAGGTCGGGCTGGTCAGCCATGTTTCTTCCTCTCACTGGCGGCCTACCTACTCGAAACAGGTTCTACCCTTGCTGGCTCCCGGGTCCCCTCACGCTCTGCCCCCGTGTATACCTACACCTTCCCATTAATAAACTGAGTCTAGTCATCGGCCGTATCTCTACACCTACGTTACCATTCTGCACTAGACGTAAGAAGCCAAGAAAATAGAGTTAACAGTGGTGACAGCAGTGGTTCACGGCAGAGTGTAGTGTAGGGGACCCACCGACCAGTCGATCATCCGACCAAGCCAGTCATATCCAGGTCATCTGCTGGCTTATAGCTTCATCCGTCCTCCCAGCGTCTCGTGGGTGCCTGAGTCAGATCACCGTCCTTGATTTTTCCACAAAATCGGGACATCGGCGTCACGGCGTCATCTCCAGTCGGAAGCAGTCACGTGTGTTGACCTTCTACAGTTCTCCAGTGTTCTCCTGCACCCTTCTCCTGCATCCTCCAGCGTTTCTACGCCATTCCTACAGCTACAAGAGACGCGACCTCGCAGTCTGTGTGTTGTTCTCGGTGTTCAAGACGCCACTCCTAGCTTGAACACGTGGTAACCCAGTTTGCCCACGCCAAGCCAGGCGTCTGTCGCCACGCCAAGCCAGGCGTCTGCTCCCGCGCCTCGTCGTTCTGCAATCAACACCCTTCAGCAACAGCAGTGATTTAGAACATTTTCTTTTTCTTTCCTCGTTCTCATGTACAGTAGTACCTCAAATTTTCCCCAGTGATAACTGTAAAGTAAAATTTTTGATTTAAGTATACTTGATTGATGCCCCTGCCTAGTCTTGTCTGAAACCATTTCCCCGTGTCCGTCTGCGCTTCCAAAGCCACAGTCGGCAGCGTATTCAGATACCGCTCCCATTGTAAACAACGCCACGCCCAGCTGGCGAGGTTCTGTGCTCTTTATTAAAATCCATCCTTTTCGCAGAGTCTCTACGACCCCTTTCCAGTTCTTACCAAGTGTTGCACAAGATTATTCTATTGAAGAAAACCCCATAGAAGTTCCCAAGTGCTCATACAGCATTCAGCCACCAGTACACACCTGCCCACTTGTGCCTCTCCATCGACAATCAAAGTTAAGTAAACAGTGACTGTCTAGCATTTTCTAAGAATTTGTGACATTATTTAATTGCCCTGCACCAAGTACATTCTCAGTGAAGCCCATACTTTCAGTGAATTATTCAGCAACATTGTTGCATTTTGCAAACTCATTTTTTTTGCATTTTTAAATCCTAGTGCATTATTCTGCACCTAGCCTCTCACCTAATTATTAATTGTTCCTGCTCAAAGTTGTTCATTGTGCTACCCATATATATATATATATATATATATATTCTTTTTTAATTGCAAGTTATATCTGTCTGCTATTATTTTGATTGTTGCATCTGCAAGCTAGCCACAAATTGTTGACAACCCTGCACAGTTCTGATGTGTTAGTGTGTTCAAAGTGTTATTTTAATACTCGCCAGTGTCAGTTTTATTCTGCTTGAATTCAACAACTTGTGACTAGACACCTACATTTTCTCCAGTGTCTCAATTTAATTTTTTTTGTCCATAGTATTTCTTTGCCATATTTTTGTTTAGGCTCATTCACCTGTGTTTTGCATTCTGTTAATGTTTATGCCTTGTCATTGAGTGCATTATCAGTTCCTGCCCTTGAATTCCCAGGAACCTGCTTAATTGCCATTATTGCAATACTTACCTGTGAAATTTCATACTTTTGAACCAGAATTTACTTGTCATTTTTTTTTCTTGTGTCAGTGTACACTCATTTTGCCACCTGTAACTTTTTGCCCCTATTATTATTGATTTTTACCATTTTTGCATTTTACTCATTGCCTTTTTATGTGAAATTCAGTACTTCTTGATACAGTAAATTTTTGTGACTGTTTTTAGTACCATTGAAGACTGATATTATAAATTGTTTTGCCACCTTACCTTGCTGCAAGTGAATTCATATTTTTCTTTGCCATACCTAATTGCAACTGCCAGCACCTGCAACATTTTGCTGTGTGTTGAGCAAGCCTGCACTGCAGTACAGTGTATGTAATACCCAGTTTTCATTTTAATTTGCAAACTTTTGTTAATTCTGCTACTTGTTAGTTCATTCATTTTCATGCAAGTTATCTCTGCTTTTGTTCTGTGAACACCCCAGCAATTAATTCACTTGTATCCAAAATTTACCTTGAGTTTCAGAGAGTACCATTCTGTTTTTTTGACGTAATTCACGCATTTGTTACCAAATAAGCAGTTTTTGAGTAATACCGTGTTGTGTCCTCTCTGACTCTGTGTTGAGTTCTAGCCGTTTGCATATCAATTCTTGCTTTGATCCCTTTCCCTTTCTCCGTGATTTATTTCGTGCTTGTAACTGACGCTATGACTCAGACACGCAGTGGCCGTCGCGGTGCCCAAGCTTCTGCCACAGATGGCACTGATGCCTCTCCTGTTAGGTCCCATCAGGGGGAGGATGTCGCTTCCATAACGATTGGCTAGGCAGTAGCCCATATCGCGGCCACGAATGGCACTTCATGTCATTCCCGCCTGTCCCTTTTGTTCGACGGTCGCGCCAGTATGTTGGAGACTTGGTTCAAATCGGTCGAGACGACAGTTAAAGGACGAACCGATAACCCCACTGACGCGCACTATGTAAACACTGCCGCGGTGGCTGTGGACAAATCCCTAAGTGTTATCACTTCCTTCTTAGACTTGGTGGAAGTACGTGATTTGCAGTCATGGCCCAAGCTTAAGGAAGCATTCCGTAATTACTTCCGGCGCAGGCATCAGCGCCATTACCTAGACATTATCACTAGCGTCTTGAATGAGTGCCAATCCCCGGATGAAAGCCCCCTCACTTGCGTCTGTTGTTTCCAGCGAGCATCGTTAGATTTTATTGACATTATGAAGGATAGCAAGTGGGTCACTGGTGACGGTAGTATAAAACTCGAAGACATCATCCCCATGATCGTCGGAGGCGTCATGCGGAGAGATGCCCCACTCCATCTCCATGATAGGATTGACGAATTAGGGCTCGGCCCCAAGGAACACATCCTGGGCGCCTTTAATGCCATCGATAAAATTAAACCGCCGGGCGAGAAAGACAAGGCTTGTCGCCCTGCTGGTACTCCCTTGCAAGTCCCTCAATCGTCAACTCTTGTGTCGCCGCCTGTGCAACCCCCTGTCACTTTTGCTGCAGCCGTCCAGCAATCAGCAGACAAGGCTAGGACTAACAGCAAACCGCAGACCAAGCCGAATCAAAACGGCAAGTCAGGTTATGACCGGTGGGCTAGCAAGACGACTTTGCCAGCGTCTCCTCCATCTAAGTCAAAGCGTCATAAGCGCACACCGCCGTCAGCACCACCTGCGAAGCGCGTGGTTACCTGTTTTAACTGCGGTAAAAGAGGTCATTACCGTTCTGAGTGTTATAAACCTCAGCCCCCATGCCGTGATTATCACCATCCCCGTGCGCAGCACCGGGAGGGCGATTGTGTTTACCACCATACATCCAGTCATACCTCCAGTGAGTGCCACAAGTTGCGTAGCATCTTGTCGGCGCACCACGGCAAGAGCTCCCTGCCCGGAGCATGAGCTAGCCAGAGCCCCTCCAGTAGTTCGGGGGAAGAGACGCGCCAGAAAAATCACGCAAAGAGATAGTCACCCTGTCGGAGTCGCTGTATTCCGTCCCTGTCCGCAATGCGTTCACCGCCCTGGGCAGCGATACGCATGCCGACAGCACGGAAACAGAGTGCCTCGACGCTGGTGTCGAGACTCGAACCGTACCTTCCAAGACGTTGAGTCGCTCCACCAAGCGTCGAGCCTCTAGCAGCCGGGACTCCGGAGACCTAGTCAGCCTGTCATGCCTTCACGTTCGGTATGAAAGCCCGTGTGGACCTCTCGTTGAGTCCACACTTCATCGGAAGCTTATTCAGCTTTTCCTTGATACAGGTTCGGTGGTTAACATTGTCCGTTCCACCCTCTTCTGTGACATTGGTCTCCATGCAGCCATGCTGACCGAGCCGTCTGCTATTCAGACATTGTGAGGCGTTTCAGGTAGCCCTCTCACGGTCCGTGGTTGTACAACCTTAGAATTTGCGATCCATGATGACAAGTGGTCAGGAAAGTTCTTAGTTGTTGATGACATCGTCTTCCCAGGCGATTTGCTCATCGGTTTCAAGACCATGGCAGACCTTAAGATCCGTTTAGATCCAGCTAAGTGGAAAGCGGATTTTGACGGAGTGGATGCGCCCTTCTGGGGTGTACGCTTGGGTTCCACTACCTGCCACTCAGTCTCTGAGTACATCCAGTGCTTGGAATCATTGGAAACCCATGGTTTCCGTCCCACATCCTCCATGAGGTCGGCCTCTTGTCCTGACCAACCTCATAAGAGAGCTCGTATCTCGTCACCTCCTGACCATCAGCACTCAGTTATCAGTGAAACCCAGTCTGGGGACGCCCATTCTGACCATCACTCTAACTCTCGCGCTGTTGTAGAGGATGACAGTTGTCAAGCCGCAGTCTCCCTGTCGGCAGGCGACTGTCTGACTCGTGTCATGGCATCAGCGAGCAGAGTTACTGCCTGTACAAAGTATGACGTCACTTTGTCGGCTAGTTCGCTCACTCCTGTTACGGTGTATGTGACAAGAGCTTTCGAAGGAGATCACGTGCTAGTCGACAACGACACGTGCAGAGTCAAGGGCCTCTCCCTTGAGCCGTCCTTGCACACTGTGCATCGTGGCAAGTTTCAAGTCCTTGTCGGTAACTTGCACAGTCGAGAATTCCCCCTGAGGAAGGATACTTCACTTGTCGACCTCGTCAGATTCCCTCTCCCGGTGAGAGTGGAGGGCGAAATCCCAGCTGACGTTCTTGTAAGTGCAGTCCTCCCAGGTGAGTCTGCTACTAATTCTTCCATCACCCGGCCAGTGCAGGAAGATGATCTACCTATGACAGACTACCCGGAAGAAGTTCCACAACTTCTCCAGGTTCTCAATGGCACACGCACTGCCATCGCGTTAGATGGTGAGTCCATGGGTCTGACCCCACTTATTTCTCACCATATTCCGCTTGATAAAGGTACTAAAACTATTTACGTGCCTGCTTATTGTTTGCCGCATGCACAAAGAGTTTTTGCTGATGAACTCATTGCAAAGATGCTTCGCGATGGAGTTATCGAGGAGTCCATTTCCCCGTGGAATGCCCCTCTAATCCTAGTCCCCAAGAAAGATGGAACATGGAGTCCTGTTATCGTTTATAGGAAACTGAATGCCTGTACCATCCAAGACCGATTTCCATTGCCAGTTCTGAATGACCTGTTACAGAACATTGGCGATAACAAGGTCTTTTCGACTCTTGATCTTCTTCAAGGGTTTTGGCAGATCCCTCTTGATGACCAAAGCAAAGAACTAACAGCGTTCTCTACGCCTACTGGTCATTACCAGTTCAAGAGAATGCCGTTCGGCTTGCGCGGAAGCCTGATCACGTTCAGTCGTCTAATGACAACGATTTTCCGTACTCTCCTAGGTGGCACGCTCATGGTCTACCTAGACGATCTCATTGTGATGTCTCAAGATGTTCCTACTCATCTCGTAAAACTTGAGCGGTTACTGGAAAAATTAGCCAAGGCTAATCTTAAGGTGAAGCTTTCAAAATGCCAGTTCCTTAAGCAGGAAATAAAGTTTCTGGGCCACGTAGTGACTCAGAGCGGCATCAAGACAGACGAGTCTAAAATCTCGGCTGTGCAAAAGTTCCCTAGACCTACGATGGCAGATACTGTCTGCTCCTTCGTAGGCCTAGCCGGATTCTTCCGCACTTTCATAGCCGGCTTCTCCACCTTAGCTGCACCCTTGACACAGCTCCTTAAGAAAGATGTCCCCTTTGAGTGGACGTGTGACCAAGAAAGAGCTTTCGTCACACTTAAAAATAGGTTAACATCAGCCCCAGTCCTTAGATTCCCTGATTTCACCAAAGCGTTCACCTTGACAACAGATGCCAGCAAAGTTGGCATTGGTGCAGTCTTGTCGCAGGAATCTAATGGTAAGCAACAGCCAATAGCTTATGCTAGCCGTGTTCTTACCAAAGCTGAAGTCAATTACTCTGTGACAGAGCTAGAAGCCTTAGCCATCGTCTGGGCTTTGAACCACTTCAAAGACATTATTTACCAGTATCCTATCAAGATTTACACGGATCATCTGCCGTTATTATCCCTTTTTGCAAACAAGAATCTCTCTGGAAAACATGCTCGGTGGTCTCTCACCTTTAACGACTACAATCCCGAAGTCTGCTATGTACCGGGTAAGCAAAATATTGTGGCTGACGCCTTGTCGAGGCATATAGCCATTGTCAGTGCAGACAACTCGTTCTCCGTCGAAGACCTAGAGAGAGCCCAGCGGCGGGACCCGGTGTGGTCACCAGTCCTTCGATTCCTAACCAAGGAGGACGTTGGCCCGCAGGTCAAGTCGCCCGTTACGCTGACAGACTTAGTGGTCAATCAAGGAGTACTGTGTCGTGTAGCTCGACTAGTGGACCCCGGCAGAACCATACACCAACTGGTGATACCGGAGTCCCTGGTACCCGTGATTCTCAAGTTGATCCATGATGTCCCAGGCGCAGCGCACCCCGGGAAGGACCGCAGCATCAAACAGGCTAGAATGAAATTTCTGGCCTAAGATGGCAGCGGAAATTGCCAAGTATGTACACCAGTGTGTCGTTTGCTTACAACACAAGGGTACTGTCACGGGTCCCAATCCCATTCTGAAGTATCCCATTACAAAGTAGCCCTGGGAGAGAACTTCTGTCGACCTGTTGACGAATTTCTCGACCTCGGAGAAGGGTAATAAACACCTGCTTGTAATGGTAGATAACTTAACGCAGTACTGCGAGTTAGTACCCATCCCTGACAAAACGGCCGAGACAGTCGCAAATGCTTTCCGTGAGCGTATCGTTCTCCGTCATACCTGCCCACGTGTTCTCCTGTCAGACAATGGGTCGGAGTTCATCAATGCCCCGATGAAGGACCTTTGTTCCAGGTTTGACATTCACCAAGCACCAGTAGGTCCTCGCCACCCCGCAAGTAATGGTCTTGCTGAATGTACAAACCGCAAAGTTCTGGAGGTGCTCAGAGTAACCGTTAATCTGAGTTGTACTACATGAGATGACGCTATTCCAGATGTTCAGTGTACATTGAACTCTTCCCTCAACAGCTCGATTGGCGAGACACCCCATTTTGCCTTGTACGGCTATGATAAGCGTTTACCGTACGAAATCCTGTTTGCTCCGCCTAGTCCAACATATGACACCGATAACACTGGTATAGTTAAGATGCGGACCACACAGCTTGTCTTCCAGCGAGTACGTGAAAACCTAATAAAAGCCACGGATAGGTTCACGTCTGATCGCAACGCCCACGCTAAGAAAAGTAAGGTGGAACCAGGTTGCAAAGTTATGTTGCTCAACCCGACGCAGATCCCTGATATGCATAAACTTGTCCCCAAGTTTATCAGTCCTTACCCTGTCCGACGACAGCTCCGTGGCAATAAGTTCGAGGTGAGGGAGATAGCTACCGGAACTATCAGAGAAGCTCACCTTGACCACATGAAGTATATTGATCATGTGCAAGCTGAAGCAGAGCTGGAATCCTGATCATTGCATAGCCACAATCAGACTCAAACTAGTGACAACCTCTCTAGTTCTTCACCCGCTACCACTACGACAGATGACAGTCCTGTAAGGCTCCATACTTATGGCCTGAGACCCCAGACAGTAGTACATTTCTATGACATTGACATACCTACTGACTTGTCTGACTCCTACGCTAGCTACGCTAATTGTTTGCTTGCAGAAATTGGGATTAATGCGCATACATTGTATAGTTAGTAAATAATGGAGTCAGGGTGGACAACACCATATAAATATGTAAAATTTATTCTAGCAGGGTACCCGTAGTATAATGAATTCCATGGAAATAATGTTATTGTGAGTATGTGCACCCAGTGTGTCTTGTAAAGCCTGTATAAAGGCAAGGGCAGTATCGCCATTTTGAGTTAAATGTCACACCTTAGGAAATGCTACTGTCAGTCATTGTTTGCAGATGTGAGGATGGTACAGCGCTCAAGGATGTGCAGTCAAGTTGATGTCTGGCCCTGTGGACAACCTGTATATAGAAGACTCTAGTTCCTGTGTCAGCATTGGTTTGTTCTGTCCTCCATCCAGCTGCACGGGCAGGCCGATTTTCTCTTCCCCGACTCACGAAGTGGGAGAGTTTTTTTCGGCCCGCACCGGCAATATCCTGTTGTAAATGTCAGGTGACCGGAAGCCAGTTTCCCCTGGGTAACCTTGTTTGCTTGTTTACACCTTCGTGCCCGCCAGTATTGTCGTGTCGAGACGACACACGGTAGGTGGTCGAGTGGATGTAAACAGCCTATTCAGAGGCTCTTTCAAACTGTGAGGCACTACGGTGCTGCCATCTATAGGCCTATCAAGGTCGGGCTGGTCAGCCATGATTTTTCCTCACTCTGGCGGCCTACCTACTCGAGACAGGTTCTACCCTTGCTGGCTCCCGGGTCCCCTCACGCTCTGCCCCTGTGTATACCTACACCTTCCCATTAATAAACTGAGTCTAGTCATCGGCCGTATCTCTACGCCTACGCTACCATTCTGCACTAGACGTAAGAAGCCAAGAAAATAGAGTTAACCCTTGACTGATTTACTGAATTACTTGACTAAATGACTGACTGACTGACTTGATTGATTTACTGACTGACTTAAAGTTAGACTTTTTTCACTGAAGAGGACCCTGCAACTGTGTCTAGAGAGCTGATGCCTTACCATCAGTTGTATAATGTACTGCGGGGTAAAATATAACAGAAATTCTTTACATAATCTTTGCACACTCTAGTACAACTATTGACTTCAGTACCAGAACCTCTATCATCCACCTCAGCCCAGTAAGGCCACAGCATAACTCTTCACTCTCTACAATCAGCCACAAAAACCAGCATCCACAATTTAAGGTAAGAAATTCTATTATTTCTGTTGCATTTGTAATATTATGCAGTAAAAACAACATAATACATCACGACAATGAAATACTATTACATATTCACTTTTTTTTTTTAATATCTGGAGGTCTAAAAAAAAGTTGTTTGCCTTTTTTGGGACTCCCACGAAAGTAACCCTATTTTCCCCATATGTTCTTCATTTTGTTTAATACGATTTTAACCAAAACGGCATTTTCAGGAACGTAACTACCGTGTTAAACGACGGTCTACTGTATATGCAAGAATTGCAAACAAGCGATACAACACGCCTGGGCACTGTATGCTTCCTGTTTCTCGTCCACCCTCAGTCGCATCCCTTGCAATTAATCTGCTGAGATTTCTTACTCGTTTCTGAAAATTTGAGAGCTCCTGATAATGTGTTGATTGCAACACAAAAGACCCAGAGCTATTATTCAACTCTCCCTATGGTTGTTTTGCACCTATATATAATGGGGCTCACCTCTAGTGCAAATTGTGGAACCCATTCACCTCAGAGTAGTGGATAAAAAGTCTTTGATGAAGAATATGTGGATTTCAACCTGAAACCATTTGAATATTCCACCTCCCCTACCACCCCGTTATTTATTTTTTTAACGAATAGTTATATTTTATTACATAATATAGTACACAATATTTAAAAGATACATTGCTGGTACAAAGGTGGCACATGCAGTACATGAGGTTTGAGGGATATATTTCAAGTACATATCGTTATATGTTTAACACAGAATACAATGCAAAAATCTCATCCAGCTTCTCAGAGCTGGGGCATGTACCACTGCACTGAGTTCCTGAAACAGAAAACTAGCCACACTTGGATCCCTAGTTACCCTGATGAGTCTTTTACCTCGGTCCTTAAGGAACTTAGATGCACTCCTTCCCCATGAGCCAAGGGTCTCCGAGCCTATGGGAATGAACATATAATGATGGACAAGTTCACCATATTTTCTAGATTTTTGGGACTCCCTGAAGCTGGCAGCTGCCCCTCATTCCTCCCTGGTGTATTGGAGATAGGTATCAGCCAGTGTAGATGGACATGTGTAGTCCCACACCACCTGCTTCCCCTCTGTTCAGGCTTGAAGTGTGATACCATCTGGGCGCTTTTGGTAACCATCTGATCTGCATAGTTGGGGTGGCTCTAGTATTACTGGGCATCCTGCTGTTGTGAGGCTCCTCTTGACGTTATTAACCTCTCTATGCCTAGCATTCTTCCCCTCGGATCTACGGCACACAAGACTGTGGTACCCAAATCGTGCATCCAATTCATTGCAGCAAGTACACCTGTATTTGGCGAGAATAGGTGCGGCAAGTCGAAGGGCAACACCAATTCGGATGGTCTGTGGATCAAGGCCTGTACCAAGGGAGGAGTTGGGAACAGGTTACAGAAAGTACCCTGAATGATGAGCTCTCATTGCAAGGAGACATGCTCTATCCTTCTGCCACACACTCTGAAGCACTGTTGAGTCTATATTCTCCACTACTGGGCCATCCGAGTGTGACTGTTTGTAGTTGTTGGGGGGTGCATGTCTGGTTTCAGAGCCTGTTAGATAATCCCAGAGTGGGCTCCCTCAGAGAGAATCACTGCTATAAGTCCAATGGATGCAACACATGAGGACAGGAAAGCAGGTAGCACTATAGACAGCAATGCCTTTCAGTCTGACTGGAAGTGTAGCTTGGTCTCACTGCCCATTTTCCCAGACTAAGGTTGAGTACTTTCGTAAAAATATGCCTTAGGATACTGACATATTCATACAGTATAGGTTTATTATACGAGGGTGCACATCTTAGGAAATATGTTAACCTGGGCAGACTCAAACACTTTGAGAATATTGTGAGGGAAAAGTCCATAGATAGGAGTGATGAAAGTGTGAAGGTATGTAGAGTGATGGTTGAGTGGTAGTTTGCTGGTTAAGGTGGGGTGAGTGTCTCGCTGCTGCTATACCCCCTTTTTCACCCGGTGAGAGGTGTAATGCTGGGCTCCGGCCACCGGTTGAAATCACTTGACTGACCACGCTCGATCTCACTGTAAGTACTTCACGGCTGCTCGTATCTTCATTATTTTATGTGTAAGAGCTTCACTCTTTAATTATGTTGGAGCTTCACTCATGTTTAAAAACATTCACTTCTGCTATGTCCTGCCTTGGTTTTTGGTAGAGTTAATTATTACAGTTTCGCCATTTCTTTTAAAGGCCTTATGCCTACTATGTAAATTAATGCTAGAGTGGTGAGTAATTATTGTGGTTTCATTCACAGTCCTCGATGTCTACTCGGATCATCGGATTCAAGGCTGAGTGGAGGGCCGGCGTACTCACCAATTGAGAAACAGAGCAACCAACACCATTTCTGCACTTCACCAGTAGTACCTCAGTACACACTAGAAACATCAGGCAACTGGACGTCACTAGGGGACAACTTTCAACTGAGTCCCTGACATCATATATATATATATATATATATATATATATATATATATATATATATATATATATATATATATATATATATATATATAAGAACACTGCACTAGCCAAGGATCCGAACCCATGTTGTACTGGCCCGCCATTGTGAGCGAGAATCACGTGATGCCTTAACCCACAGGACCACCCAATCCTACAAGAACCAGAACCAAGCAGTATTAGTAATATTATTTTAGCATAATAATTGAGGCATAGAAGCGCGAGAATGCAAACACGCGCACACACACACGCACACACCATAGGGCGGTGGTGGCAAGCATGCGCATGCACTGTCAGCCAACTGTATACAAACACACACACTTGTGATAGTATCTTGTGAAGTAGAAGTATAAACTTTAGATTTTATTGTATTAGTATCATTATTAGCAAAAGTATTAGTAATATTATTTTAGCATAATAACTGAAGAGAGGAGAGTCTGGGGACACAGGATACATACACAAGCAACACCAGAGGGCTCAACCCTCTGAAATCTGATCCGACAGTACCCCACAAACACCCCCTTACCCACTCTCACTCCCCCTTTTTCCCCCTCTCCCTTACTATCACCCTTGCTCACCTCCCTATGCTACCTCCCACTTACTCTCCCTTCCTCCCTCCCCACTCCTCTCCTATAACTCTTTCTCCTATCTCTCTCCTTTCCTATATCTCTCTCCTTTCCTATATCTCTCTCCTTTCCTATATATCTCACCTTTCCTATATCTCTCTCCTTTCCTATATCTCTCTCCTTTCCTATATCTCTTTTCCCTATCTCTCTCCTTTCTCTCCTGTCACTCTCTCTCCATACATAAGAATCACTCTGCGGTAGAATGGGCTACCCAGGGAGAAGGATGTCAACTAGGGGAATGATGGAAAGTTAGCATATATATATATATATATATATATATATATATATATATATATATATATATATATATATATATATATATATATATATATATATATATTATTTTTAACCTTAAACGAGATGGTATTGATCAATAACAATACTGCGCTAGCCAAGGATCCGAACCTGTGTTGTACTGGCCCGCTATTGTGAGCGAGAACCACATGACGCCTTAACCCACAGGACCACCCAATCCTACAAGAATATATAAATGCTGCTCGTAGGCTAGTACACCAAACAGGGATGAGAATGAAATTAGCTTGAAAGCTCCCACACCTCCGTATCTCCTCGGACCAAGGTATACACTGCTCTGTGCTGTACTCGCCTAATTGTGGTTGCAGGGGTCGAGACTCGGCTCCTGGCCTCGCCTCCTCATTGTCCGCTACTAGGTCATATCTCTCCCTGCTCCACGAGATTTATCATACCTCACCTTAAAGATATGTATGGTTCCTGCCTCCACTACATCATTCGCTAGACTATTCCATTTCCTGACTACTCTATGGCTGAAGAAATGCTTCCTAACATCCCTTTGACTCATCTGAGTCTTCAGCTTCCAATTGTGCCCCTTTGTTTCTGTGTTCCCTCTCTGGAACATTCTGTCTCTATCTACCTTGTCGATTCCCCACAGTATTTTGTATGCTGTTATCATGACTCCTCTAACCCTCCTGTCATCCAGTGTTGTCAGGCCGATTTCCCTTAATCTTTCTTCGAAGGACATAACCCTGAGCTCTGGAACTAACCTTGTCGCAAACCTTTGCACTTTCTCTAATTTCTTGACGTGCTTGACCAGGTGTGGGTTCCAGACTGGTGCTGCATACTCTAGTAGGGGCCTGACGTACACGGTGTATATTCCTTATTAAGGTATCGGAATGCTAATCTTAGGTTTGCCAGTCTCCCATATGCTGCTGCAGTTATTTGGTTGATGTGTGCTTCCGGAGACGTGCTTGGTGTTATACTCACCCCAAGGTCTTTCTCCTTCAGCGAGGTTTGTAGTCTTTGTCCACCTAGCCTGTATTCTGTCTGTGGTCTTCTTTGCCCTTCCCCGATCTTCATGACTTTGCATTTGGCGGGATTAAATTCGAGAAGCCACTTGCTGGACCAAGGTGTCCAGCATGACCAGATCTCTTTGAAGTTCTGCTTGGTCCTCATCCGATTTGATTCTCCTCATTAATTTCACATCATCTTCAAACAGAGACACTTCTGGGTCTATCCCGTCCGTCATGTCATTCACATATTCCAAGAAAAGCACTAGTCACACACCATGACCTGTTGTTGCCTCCCTGTCAGGTATTCCCTGATCCATTGCAGTGCCCTTCCTGTTATACACGCTTGGTCCTCCAACTTCTTCACTAATCTCATTTGAGGAACTGTGTCGAAGGCTTTCCTGCAGTCCAGTAAAATGCATTCAACCCACCCCTCTCTCTCTCATGTCTTACCTCTGTTACTTTGTCATAGAACTCCAGGAGGTTTGCTACACAGGATTTGCCTTCCATGAATCCGTGCTGTCTGGCATTGATAATCCTGTGCCGTTCCAGGTGCTCTACCACTCTTCTCCTGATAATTTTCTCCACGACTTTGCACACTATACACGTAAGTGACACTTGTCTATAGTTTAGTGCCTCTTTTCTGTCTCCTTTCTTAAAAATGGGAACCACATTTGCCTTTTTCCATACCTCAGTTTCAAGGGATGTGTTGAATATTGTGGTTAGTGGCACACTCAGCATCTCTGCTTCCTTCCGAAGGACCCACGGGGAAATATTGTCCGGACCCATCGCCTTTGAGGTATCAAGGTCACTGAGCAACTGCTTCACCTCCTCCTTAGTTGTGTGTATGCCATCCAACACTTGGTATATTCCTTGTTGGTGTCCCGCTCTGTCCTCTCTACCCAGATGCCTTCCTGCCTCAACTGTGAATACCTCCTTAAACCTTGAGTTTCTCGTGAGTTCCCCATCTTTTTTCCTCAGCCTGATCACCTGGTCCTTGACTGTTGTCTTCCTCCTGATGTGACTGTACATCAGTTTCGGGTCAGACTTGACTTTCGATGCTATGTCATTTTCGTACTGTCGCTGGGCCTCCCTGTGTATCTGTGCATACTCGTTTCTAGCTCTACGACTAATCTCTTTATTTTCTTGGGTTCTTTGCCTTCTGTACTTTTTCCATGCTCTAGCACACTGAGTCTTTGCCTCCCTGCACCTTTGGTTAAACCAGGGGCTCTTCCTGGACTTCCCATTAAATATTTTGCCTTTGGGTACATACTTTTCCCTTGCCTCCTTGCACTTTGTGGTTACGTATTCCATCATTTCATTTACTGACTTTCCTTCCACGTCCCTGTCCCACTGAACCTCCTGCAGGAAGTTCCTCATAGACGTGTAGTCCCCTCTTTTAAAGTTTGGTTTGTCCCTTTCAACTCCGTTTTCCCTCTCCACTTGTAACTCTACTATGTACTCAAAGCTCAGAACCATATGGTCACTGGCTCCCAGGGGCTTCTCGTGTGTTATGTCCTCAATGTCTGAGCTGCTCAGGGTGAACACAAGGTCCAGCCTTGCTGGTTCGTCCTATCCTCTCTCTCTGGTCGTGTCCCTGACATGTTGGTGCATCAGGTTTACCAGTACCACATCCATCATCTTGGCTCTCCATGTTTCGGGACCCCCATGTGGTTCCTGGTTTTCCCAATCAATCTCCCTGTGGTTGAAGTCGCCCATGACCAGTAACTTTGCTCTACTCGAGTGCGCTCTTCTTGCCACCTCTGCCAGTGTGTCCACCATTGCTATGTTGTTCTCTTCATACTCCTCTCCTGGCCTCCTGCAGTTCTGTAGTGGGTTATACATCACTGCAATGACTATCTTATGTTCTCCAGACTGGATTGTACCTACTATATTGTCCCTCTCCCTACACACATCCATTCCTTCCATTACCTCGAATTTCCAATGGTTCCGTACGAGCAGTGCGACCCCTCCTCCCTCTCTACTCTTTCCATCTTTCCTCAGGATCTGATATCCGTGTGGAAAGATTGCGACTGTTATTGCCTCAGTGAGTTTCGTTTCTGTAACTGCTATGATGTCTGTGGACTTTTCATCGATTCTTTCATTCCGCTCTTCATATTTATTCGTTATTCCATCCGCATTTGTGTACCAAACCTTCATCTCCGTTTCCAAGACCATGGTCGTGGGGGATATTGGGGGCTGTGGGGGTGTGGTTTGTGTTTGTGCTTATTGCGGTGGGTGTTGACAGAGTGCCCATGGGGGTTGCTGTATGGGTGGGGGTAGTTGTGTGGGTTGGTGGGGTGGGGACAGGAGGAGTGATATGTGTGTGTGGGCTTAAGTTGTACGGTTGCCTTGGGGTTGTCGTGTTTGGAGGCCCTCTGTCTGTGTTTCTGGGGGGTGTCTGCCCTTCTACTTAGGATTGGTTTCCTCCACTCTCCCTTGTCTCCTCCTCTCGTTCCTCTCTTCGCCTTCTTATCCTCTCTTTCAGGGCCATCCTTTCCTCCTGCATTCTGTCTCGATCGAGGTATACTTTCTGGTACCCCTGAGTCACTCTCAGCCGTGCTTTTTCCTGCACGATCATGGTTCGAGCTGATTCTGCCTTCAAGATTACTTTGAGAGGCCGATTTCTTCCACTTGTACACCATCCAATTCTTCGAAAATTTGTCACCTGGGTCATGTCTCTGCCTGTTGCTAGCATGATACCTCCAATCTTTTCTTTCTCCTGTTTTCTTTTGTCATGGACATCGACTTCCTGGAGGCCATAGACAAAGATTGACCTATCCCTTTCATCCTCCCACTGCATCTCCCTTTGCGTCATCAGATATGCATTGGCACCTTCTATTAGGGTGTCCCTTCCCTCAGTCTCTATCGTGGTTGTAGCCCCTATGCTCCTTTGTATGTCCTTGCTGCTCATTTGTACCTGTCCACTGCAGTATACTGTTGGAGGCTCTGCCTTTATCATGTCTGCTGCATTTTCTACATCCCTTTCATGTGTTGTTACTGTGCTGCTCGTCTTGTTTTGGGCCCCACGTGGGTCTGATACTATCTTTGCATACAGTTTATCTTCTTTTTTCCCCAGAGTCCCTTTATCTTTGCCTGATGCACAAGTTCCTAATGCCATTTCTGAACAGTTGTTTTTCTCTCTAAGCTGTGACTTGTAGTTCCCATTTACTACTCTCTGCAGCTATCTTTTCTACCATTTTCTCACTAAGCTCCGACAGCTTCCTTCCCGATTCTTTCTCCCTTTTAGCGAGCTCTGCCTCAAATGCTAACCTTCCATCATTCCCCTTGTTGACATCCTTCTCCCTGGGTAGCCCATTCTACCGCAGAGTGATTCTTATGTATGGAGAGAGAGTGACAGGAGAGAAAGGAGAGATATAGGGAAAAGAGATATAGGAAAGGAGAGAGATAAGCAAGCAAGTAAGTTTATTCAGGTATACACAAATACATTTACATACATTATCATACATAGCAGCATATGTGTAGAGAACCTAGGATAACCCAAAAAAGTCAGAGTGACTTATTTCCATTGGGGTCCTTTTTATACTTAATTTTTACATTGTAGGATATATATGTCATTATATCATAAAGGATATATGTATACTAGGAATAAGGTAAAAAGAGTTATTTACATATACATGTGTGTTAACTAAAAAAATAAAAAATCATTCTCCTCCCTTTCTGTCGCTACATTCATTAGGTACTTTTTGGTTCTCTTCTTGAACTGGCTCATGCTATGACTGCCTTTGACATGTGCAGGCAGTCTGTTCCATTCCTTTATTGCTGTACAATAAAAGGTGTTTGAAGCCTGGCCACTGACTGTGGGTACTACAAAGTTGTGCTCTCTCCCCCTAGTACTATGACTGCTTTGGTTCCCAGCCTTGACAAAATTGGCAGCAAGATATTCTGGACACTGTTTGTGAGCAATTTTATAAACTTGATTTAATTTAAGTTGTTTTACTCTGTCTTCAATATTCAGCATATCCAATTGTTGTAATTCATCCTGGCCTACATGCTCTCTTGGTCCCAGGTCCAGGATGAATCTTACCATTTTGTTCTGGGTGATTTGCAGCTTACTCTCAGTTTTTTTTTGTCAAGGCAGAGTACCATGAAGAGCAAGCGTAGTCCATATGACATTGTATAAGGGCTAGACATAGAGTCCTGCGAGCCTCAGTAGGTAGACACTGTGCTTGTCTGTAGAGTAACTTCAGTCTGGCATTCGCTTTCTTTACTACACTGTTCCCTATCAATTCTCCTGACATGCATGGGTCAAAGGGGATTCCCAGATAGTTTACTGAGGAAACTGAAGTGATGGATTCCCCATTACACCGGACATTAAAATTATTTACCCTGCTCAGTTTATATTTCGTGCCAAAGAGTATGGCTTCTGTTTTCCCTAGATGTAACGATAGTTTGTTGTCTACTAACCATTTGCTGCAGGACTCCAGTTCCAGTGTTAATACATTAGATATATCTTGTGGGTATTTACCTGACACTAACAGAGCACTGTCATCCGCATACAGTAGGAGTTTGCACTTGACACTGATGGGCATATCATTTACATAACACAGGAATAATAAAGGACCCAGAATACTACCTTGGGGAACTCCACATGCTATCGGCAGTGGTTCTGATTCCGTTTTGTTGATTTTGACAATTTGTTTCCTGTTGCTAAGATAGGACTTAAACCAGTCTGTGGAACCTATGCCGATAGCTTGAAGTTTCTTACATAATATATTGTGGTTGACAGTATCGAAGGCCTTTTGCAAGTCTAAAGTTACCATTCGTATGAGGTTCCCTATAGACATTTCAGTTCTCATGTAATCCATCAGATTAATTAGGGAGGTGTCGGTTGAGTAAGATCTCCTAAAGCCTGATTGGTAACTATGAAGAATGTTGTTGTCACTAAGATATTTAACTACTTGACAGTACACCGCCCCTCTAGAATTTTGGATATTACACTGAGTATACTAACAGGCCTATAGTTGCTGACATCAGACCTATTTTTCTTGAAGATAGGAGTAACTCGGGCCCTCTTGAACCCATCTGGCACTGTAATAGTGGTGATGGAAAAATTTTATTATGTGAGCAATGGGGATTGCCAGTTCAGAGGCACCATCTTTTAGGAACTTAGACAGGATGTTATCTGGGCCGGTGCTCTTAATTGGGTTTAACCTGCTTAGTTCTTTTTGCACGAAGTCATGAGATACACTTACTAGTTGACAACTGTTTGGAGTTACTCCTTTATTGGTATAGTATGTTTTAAATTTATCAGAGTCTGTGTTAAAGGTATTTGATGCAGCTGGTAGCTTACTTACTAGTGTCGTGCGACAGTTGTGTAGTATAGGAAAGGAGAGACATATAGGAATGGAGAGAGATATAGGAATGGAGAGAGATATAGAAGGAGTGAGATAGGAGAAAGAGTTATAGGAGAGGAGTGGGGAGGGAGGAAGGGAGAGTAAGTGGGAGGTAGCATGGGGAGGTGAGCAAGGGTGATAGTTAGGGAGAGGGGGAAAAAGGGGAGTGAGAGTGGGTAAGGGGGGTGTTTGTGGGGTACTGTCGGATCAGATTTCAGAGGGTTGAGCCCCTCTGGTGTTGCTTGTGTATGTATCCTGTGTGCCCAGACCCCCTCTCTTCAGTTATTATGCTAAAATAATATTACTAATACTTTTGTTAATAATGATACTAATACAATAAAATCTAAAGTTTATACTTCTACTCACAAAGATACTATCACAAGTGTGTGTTTTATACAGTTGGCTGACAGTGCATGCGCATGCTTGCCACCACCGCCCTATGGTGTGTGCGTGTGTGTGCGCGCGCGCGTTTGCATTCTCGCGCTTCTATGCCTCAATTATTATGCTAAAATAATATTACTAATACTGCTTGGTTCTGGTTCTTGTAGGATTGGGTGGTCCTGTGGGTTAAGGCATCCCTGATTCTCGCTCACAATGGTGGGCCAGTACAACATGGGTTCGGATCCTTGGCTAGTGCAGTGTTGATTAATATATATATATTTGTGAAGGTTGTCGCCAATCTTCTCAGGAAAAGTATAATAGAAAAAGACTAATAACAAGAAAATTAAACACTATTTTAATAGAATGAAATTTAAATAATACGTAAATATGATTTTAATAATCCTATATTAAGAAAAATGAAAACAAAAAAATATATATGATTCAAAGCAAAATGTTTACAGCTGTGAGGATCTTGACACAGAAGCAATGAATCACTGATGATGACTCCGTGGTGGTGGTGGTGGTGGTGGTGGTGGGTGGTGGTGGTGGTGGGTGGTGGTGGTGGGTGGTGGTGGTGGGTGGTGGTGGGTGGTGGTGGTGTTGTTGCCTCGATGTTTCCACAAACCAACAGTTTTCCAAACTGTTCAATGTCCAAATGATGTCAGGGACTCTGTTGAAGTTGTCCCCTAGTGACTTCCAGTTGCCTGATGTTTCTAGTGTGCACTGAGGTACTACTGGTGTAGTGCAGAAATGGTGGTGGTTGCTCTGTTTCTCAATTGGCGAGTACGCCGCCCTCCACTCAGCCTTGAATCCGATGATCCGTGCGGACACAGAGGACTGTGAATGAAACCACAATAATTACTCACCACTCTAGCATTAATTTACATAGTAGGCATAAGGCCTTTAAAAGAAAATGGCGAAACTGTAATAAATAACTACCAAAACCAAGGCAGGACATAGCAGAAGTGAATGTTGTTAAACATGAGTGAAGCTCCCAAAATAATTAAAGAGTGAAGCTCTTACACATAAAATAATGAAGATACGAGAGCCGTGGAAGTATTACAGGAGATCGAGCGTGGTCAGTCAAGTGGGTTTCAACCGGTGGCCGGAGCCCAGCATTACACCTCTCACCGGGTGAAAAAGGGGGTATAGCAGCAGCGAGACACTCACCCCCCCTTAACCAGCAAACTACCACTCAACCATCACTCTACATACCTTCACACTTTCATCACACCTATCTATGGACTTTTTTCTCACACTCCCCCATACCAAGACTGCTAGTCAAGGAATAGAAGTAAAATTATGAGGTAAAAATCCCCAAAAAAAAGGAAAGTCGCATAAGTACAAATATTCTACTGACTGTCACGACTTAACCAGTCATATACACAATATGAAACTTAAAAGCCTGGAGTGCCAATGTCCACCTCAAGAGGCGACTGTTGGTTCCCTTAAAAGTTTCTAGGATACCAATGGTTTATGGTCTGTTTCTAGAATGAATTCTTTCCCCAGTAAATAGTATTTAAGTTTGGGGAAAATCCCCCACCCCTAGGGCAAACTTTCCCTTTTTTTCAATGGTTGAGTATCTAGTTTCTGCCGGTAGAATTTTCCCGGGACTCGGGAAAACATACAGGGAAATGGGCAGTCATGATACTGCAAAAACGGCCCCTAAACCTGTATTGAGGATCAGCCCCCTTAAGCAAAAAGGTTTGCTAATATCTGGAATCTTTAGTATCGAATTTAGAGAATATTTTTTAAAATTCATTAAACTTTTCTAGCTAGGTCGGAAAGTTCAAGAGGCTCCCCAAGACTTCTTAAGGTGGGGCCAAAACTTCCGGTGAGGTTAGTAATATTGGGGTAAATTTAGCAAAAATTAACAGAAACCCAGGGAAACTACGCATGAGTTTCTTCCCTTTTTGGGAATTTTTAAATCTGTTAAGGCTTTTTATTTTTTGGGGGAAAAGGTTGGGAGTTATCTTAAAAACAAAATTTTGATATCTAATCTGGTTTGTATGCCAGAAAGCCCTTTGGTTTGCAGTGAGGCCATGTGCACGAAACCCGCGCAAGACTGACGCGGGCTGGATGTGTTCATCCCAAGTGGATGTCATGACGTAAATATTGTCAAAATAAAAGGAAAAGTTTGGATATCACCCAGAACTTTTTTATCAATCTTACGTAGGTAGCACAGGCTGTTACGGGCCAAAAGGCATTGTCCTATATTGAGAGACCTTGGGGGGTAGGAAAGGCAGTGTACTGCTTGGATGAAGGGTCTAACTTTTCCTGATGATATGCTTTGCAAATCAATTTCTGTAAAGAAAGTGGCATCATAAAACTTATGGGGGTCGTTATTATGATAGGATAGGTTCAGCATCCCCACCGAGTGATAGCATTTTGTCCTCTAAAATGATAAAACAAGTCAAAAGGAATTATCTTCTTTTTTTAACCATGACCATGGGAACAAAAATGAAGAAACTAAAGGGTTTTAGATGTTAAGTTTTTTAAAAATTTTGTCTATTTTTGGTCGAATGCCTCCCTAAGATGAATTGGCACAGGGTATAATTTTTCGTTTGATGGGGGTGTTTGGGCTAAGTTAATCTTAATGGATAAACCCTGGGGGGTTAACCCAGGAATGTCAGGAAAAATCTGAAAAAGCCTTTACACATTTAAGGAGACTCGTTTTGCCCCTGTCCAATGAATCATTAATATTTAAGTTAGTAGGAATGAGGGTTTTAGAGTTACAACATCAGGCAGTTCCTCATCTTCTACGTCGATTTTCAATAACACACATTACACCCCCCGGGATTGTCTCATGTTTATGAGGAAAAAAATCAAAAATATTCAGACAATTTACAGTGCCCCCTTTTAAAACTTCTTAAGAATGTTTATATGATACAGCCCAGGGGGCAGGGCGGGCTTATACATTTCCCTTATTTTTCGTCCGACCTTTTTTTTTTGGCCCTGTTTAGAAGCATTTATGTAACATGCAATGACAGAGTTTCAATAAGATCCAACAAACAACTTGGGGAAAAAAAAAATTACTGATTTTGACATATGGGCAGTTTCTTTCGGTTGGCGGATTTGCGGGGTGCGGACACTTTCCCCCTCGTAGAATACATCTAACCCCAAAATATTATAGAATGTAAGGGAAAGCTGATAGCTTGTCTTCATAAGAAAAAAAACATTTGGTTTTGCTTTTTGACATCGCTAAAATATTTTGCCTTTATCCCCCCCACAAAAAAAAAATATTTGAGATATTCCCAAAATTTTTCCCTTTAAAATAATCAAACACACCGTTTTATATTCCTGTGAAAATCATTACAACTAATAATCATTAATAAGGAAGGAATGTAAGCAATAGGTCAAAATCTTTTTGAGATAACCGGAAAAACGCGCAGCCCCATTTACGTCAAAAAATTTACGAAAACTGCCGTTTTGGGCTTATTCTACGCCTTGTAAGTGATTTCTTATTGTTTCCTTTTGTTAAAATGCCGTTTTTTTTAAATAAGCCAGCAAGGCAAAGAGAAAAACCGGGATATTTATAAGTAGGAAGACTGCTGGATCAAGGTCCCCAGATGACTGCACTTCCGGTATATGACACTATTAT
>WNWK01016513.1:0-44728 GCA_009830355.1 Cherax destructor
TTTCCCCAAATTTGTACTAGATTATGTTTGAGAAATTATTTTCTTTGAACAATTTGGGCCCCCGGGTTGAAACAAATTAGAATAATAGTAGTCCCACTACCCCATTAGTGTTATGAACCATTTTTAAATTTTTTTCCCCAAAAATTTCCAAACCCCTAACCTTTAAAATTTTTTTACTTTTTTTAAAACCAATCCCCTTTTTCCTTAAAATTTTTTACCTTATATCCAACTACCATTCTACCTCATGTCAACCCCATAGTTTAATTTCCTCTAGTCTTTTTGTATTTGATAATTTGTATTTGTATTTAAGGTTGTTCCCCTTTTATATTTTGGTTGGGCCTCATTTGATTATGCTGCACAGTTCTGGTCACCGAAACAGAATGGATATAAATGCAAAAAACAAAAAAGGGGATGAAAAGGATATGTATAAAATTTTCCCCTATGAGGATGATGGGGCCCTGAACCCCTCTAGGGGGCGTAAAAGGGGGGATATGATTGAGGTGTTAAAGGGAAAAAAGGGAATAAAAAAGGGGATGAAAAGGTTAAAATACCCACCAAGCGGACTCCAAAATGGTTTCAATTTGGGAAAAGTTCAATTCAGGAAGGATATAGGAAAGCACTGGGGTAATAGAGTTGAGGATGGGGAAAAAAACTGACCCATAGATGCAAGCTTGGTATTTTAAAAAATGGTTGATAAATACATGGTGGGTGGGATGGGTGTAATTTTGGGACCTGACAGTTTGCCAGGTCAGAGCTGTCAATTCCTTAAGTGGAAGTGACCTGCCCAGGTGGTCAACTAGACAATTATATGAGTGGGGCGGGGGGGGGTTGGCCCTGCTCCCTTGGGGTAAATGCAGTGTTCCCCCTTAATAATGAACCTGACCTGGCTGGGTGGGGGAACCGTTGGAGATTTGGACCCCCGGGCCCAAAAGGGCCTCTCAGTTTTTCTTTCATTTCTTATTTAATAAAAAACCCCCTTATTATTCAAGCTTTTTGCACAATTTTATTTTAAAAATTATTCCCCCCTTTTTTTTATACTTCATTGCTCAATCTTTTTTTATACCTTTATTTTTATTAACCTATCATTGCCAAAGATCCAAGCTTCCATACACAGCTACAACATCATTCCCCTATCCTTACCAATTATACTTTCTAATAACCTGTGCTAAAAAATCCAATTTTACTTATTTTAATATCTACTGTATACCATTCTTTCCCCCTTTGTTTATTTTTTATTATACTTTTATAAACCTGTATTATACCTTTATTTCTATTGCAACTATTCTCTATGAAATTACAAGTAACAGTCTGGTGCTACAACTATCTTATTATCTATTAATATCATAGGTAATATCTAGTTCCCCTAATTACATTCTAGCTTATTGAATAACCAACACCAAACTCATTGATACTTCACAATTTTTGTAATTTAAACTTAGTAGTTTATCTATATTTGAAATTTTTTACTGTACTTTATTTCATTCTAGCCTAATCATAACCATTACCAAACTCATTGGTGCTACATTGTTATAAGTAATTTTATCTTATTAGTTTATATCAATTACCTTCTAGCTTATTAAATAACCAACACCAAACTCATTGGTGCTACTAAATTTTTGTAACTTAAACTTAATAGATTAACTAAATTTGTAATTTTTTACTGTACTTTATTTCTTTTCTAGCTTAATACATAACCAATACCAAACTCATTGGTGCTACATTGTTATTAATAATTTAATCTTATTAGTTTATATCTAAATTTTTCTTTAATTTACTGTACTATATTTCATTCTAGCTTAATACATAACCAATACCAAACTCATTGGTGCTACATTTTTTTTGATAATTGTATCTCATTAGTTTATATCTAATTTTTATTTCATACTAGCTTAATACATACTCAATACCAAGACCACTATGTTTATTTGTTACTATACTCTATTTGACCAATGTGCATTAGTTATATACTTACCAAAACATCCCCCTTTCAACAGATATCAGTACTATAACTCACCACACTATACATGATATAACAAAATCATATTTAACCTAAATGATGAATGATCCGTGACCCTGATCTAAACCTATTTAATCAAACACCTATTCAAAATTTACTGGAAAATAACTGCTCTACTACACAGCATCACAAGCCCACACTGTCCTAAACACTACTAAAAGTATAACAGTTCTTAACTACAATGTCCATCCTTAAGCAAACACTATGATGACCTCCTTGCCCTCCTTGGTTCCCTAAAAAACCTTCACATGTATTGTCTACTGAAACCTGGCTTAAGCAGGATACAAAGATATCTACTCGCTGCCAGGATACACACAATACACAACTGCAGACCACATCAAGCGGGGGAGGTATTGCAATCTATTACTCTAATGAAATATCCTGCTGTGACACCACTTGCTATAATGATAAAATGTAGAATATATTTTTTCTAAATTTCTGCACAAAACCTTAAACTCCCATAACCATCGGGGCCATTTACCGGATGCCTCATACAAACATCCCAAGTTTTAGCGATCAACTAAAAAAGCAAATAACAAACAACCAATTGAATAAACACCACCTTATCTTGCTGGAGACTTCAACATCAACCTTGGCCTACCAGATGACCAGCCAGTAACCGATTTATCAACAATATGAACAACACACTTCTCATACCAACAATAACCAAAAACTAGACTTACTGATACGAGTGCAACCATTCGACCATATATGGACCAAATCCTAGCCCCCTTAAATCGGGGGTAATACAGACAGCACCACAGACCACTACCCCACCTTCCTCTTAACAAACATTATAAACCGCCCCTAGAATACACCAAAGTTTCATTCCGACTCCATGACCAAGCTTCAATAAATAACTTCACAACAGAGCTAGACACAGTTGACTGGGCTATAAATTCCCAAATGCCAAGGGATCGATGAGTGGACAGACACCTTTCTTAATAAATTACAAGACTATACAACAAACATTGTCCTATAAAAATGAAACAGATTACGAATAAACGGTTAGGCTGCCCATGGCTAACTAACAACTTACTAAAATCCATTAACAAGAAACATCAATATGAGAAGCAATATAGACGGATTCATACATAAAGGGGTTTGTTAAACACTATTCATCAGTTCTCTCAAACTAATAAAAAAGCCAAACAATTGTACTACTCCAGCAGATTCACTGAAACAAGAGGAGATATAAAAAAGACCTGGAAAACACTCTCAAGATTTGGGCACCACAAACTGAAAAAAATAGGGATATTGTCCTAACTAAACCAAACGAAACACCACTACAGCCTATTGATACAGTAAACAAGATAAATGACTTCTTTCTCAACTATAGGATCAAATCTTGCCAGTAAAATTCCAGATACCAATGCCCCAGCAAGTGATTACCTAGATGGGAATTTCCCATCCTCCTTATATCTTGCACCTACAGAACCCCTGAAGTCTCCATGATAATCAAGTCACTTAAAAATAAATCAGGACATCTGTCTCAAGTTCCACCCTTAATATACAAACGAGCTGCTCATGTCCTTTCATATCCTATTTCTTTACTTTTTAACAAATCATTAGAATCTAGCACCTTCCCAACACTACTCAAAACAGCAAGGGTTAACCAATACACAAAGGTGGTGACCCTACAGACGTAAATAACTATAGGCCTATATCAAATCTACCATTGCTATCCAAAATATTCGAGAAACTTGTGCACAAGAGATTATACTCGTTTATAACTACACAAAGCATACTCAACCCCTGCCAATTTGGCTTCAGGAAAAATAAAAGCACTAACGATGCAATAGTAAAAATGATAGACCTGCTTTACACAGCACTTGAAAATAAGGAATATCCACTAGAATTTTTATTGACTTAAGGAAAGCTTTTGATCACAGTAAACCACGGCATCCTACTCCACAAACTTGACCACTATGGAATAAGAGGTCATGCACTAGCATACCTCAAATCCTACCTCACTAATAGGTACCAGTATGTCACTATTAACCCTTTCAGGGTTATTGACGTACTAGTACGGCTTACGCCCTGGGGTTATTGACGTACTAGTACGCCTAAATTCTAGCGCCCTCAAATCAAGCAGAAACAGGCTGTTAGGCCTAGATGTGATAGAATGGGTCTGTGCGGTCAGTGTGCGGAGTATAAAAAATTCCTGCACCACACAGTGCATAATGAGGAAAAAACTCTGACCGTGTTTTGGTTTAAAACAGCGACTTTGCAGTCTATTTTCGTATGGTATTTATTGATGTATTCTCATTTTCTTGGTCTCATTTGATAGATTGGAAGATATATTACAGAAATTGAGATGATTTTGATTGGTTTGACAAAGACAAGTACCTTGAAATTGAGCTCAAAGTATCGAAAATTTTCGATTTTTGACGATGTTCAAGAGTAAACAAATCACACCATGCATCCAATACACATCAACTGGCGAGTCTAATATTCATGCACAAGTGCTCTAATATTATTTGTACCATTTTACAATGATGCAGTTGTATACATAACAGTAAATCTTCTATATTTTTGTGAGAATAAAAATTCAAAATGAAAATCAAAAGTAATGTAAGAGGGGCCTGGAAACATGACTAATGAACAGAGAAGACATTATTTTAGTGCCAGGAATGTCTGCCTTGTTTATTCTGGACCCTATTTTGAAATTGGCATCGTTTGAAATTTGTGTGAAATTGGCCAAATTGCCATTATCTGACCACTATTTTGGGTAGTTGTAATAGATAAATAGGCGGTTTCTTGTACTCAATCGATAGAAGAAATGGAGTTCTAGCGAAATAGCTATAATTTTAGTAGCCTGAAACATTGGAATTTGCCGAAAATAGGGCTCAAAGTAGGCGGAATCGCCGATGCGTAAGTGTCATGGCTGCCGCTAACTTCGCGAAAGCATAATTCCGTGAGTTTTCTATCAAATTTCATAATTTTCGTGGCGTTATGATCGGAAAAAGATTCTCTATCATTTCATAAGAAAAAATAATTTTTTTTTTTTTTAAATTCTTGGACCCTGAGAACGAGTTTCGGAGACCCCCCTTGGACCCTGAAAGGGTTAAAGACACATCCTCCACGACACTACCACTAGACACCGGCGTACCGCAGGAAGTGTCCTTGGTCCCCTGCTCTTCCTCTTATACATCAATGATCTTCCCAATGTATCACAACACTTGAAACCAATACTCTTTGCTGACGATACAACTTATGTCATCTCCACACAAACCTTGCCACGCTTAATACCATTGTTAACGACGAATTAATAAAAATATCAACATGGATGACTGCCAATAAACTTACACTCAACACTTATAAGACCTTCTATATTATGTTTGGCAACAGAACAGATGATCCACAATTAAACATTAAGATCAACTCTACACCTATTGCTAGACATAACGAGGGCAAGTTCCTGGGCCTTCACCTTGACAGCAGCCTGAAATTCAGCACCCATATCCAACACATAACAAAGAAAGTGTCCAAAACTGTGGGGATCCTCTCTAAGATACGGTATTATGTACCACAATCAGCCCTACTCACACTATACTACTCACTCATCTATCCCTACCTCACATATGCCATTTGTGCATGGGGATCAACAGCAATTACCCACCTAAAGCCAATAATAACCCAACAAAAAGCCGCAGTAAGAATTACAGTGGTACCTCGACTTACGTTGTTATCACCTTACGTTATATTCGATATCCGTTACTTATAACGTAAGAAATTTGTATGCGACATCCGTTGTTTGATTCGTCTTACGCCTTTCGTGCCGGACCTGTTCCGCTTGGAGCCCAGCTGAGCGCCACTCCAGGGAGCGTCAGTGTGCTAGTGTTTACAAGCGAGAGCGACCACCCACCCACACCCACGCATTCATACCAGTATATTGTCATTATTCCACTGTTTTTAGTGCTTGCAACTGCTAAATAAGCTACCATGGGTCCAAGGAAAGATCCTAGTGCTAAGCCTGTGG
This sequence comes from Cherax destructor, assembly GCA_009830355.1. NCBI lineage: Eukaryota > Metazoa > Arthropoda > Malacostraca > Decapoda > Parastacidae > Cherax > Cherax destructor. The sequence continues at coordinate 6,000 of WNWK01016513.1, forward strand.
CAAAGAGGGAACAGAAATATATTTACGATAGAAATGAAGAAGGAGATAATAGAAAATATGAAAGTGGAGTGCGTATCAGTGAGCTGGCCAGGCTGTATGGTAAACCCTATTCTACCATCTCTACCATTGTGGATAAAAATATTTAAGTAAAATCAAGGAAGCAGTTGTTGCAAAGGTGCATCTGTGATCACAAAACACAGACCACAAGTGCTGGAAAATGTGGAAAGGTTGTTGTTGGTGTGGATCAACGAAAACAGTTAGCAGGAGATACTGTTTCGGAGGGAATAATATGTGAAAAACAAGGCAGTTGCATGATGATCTCCTTAAGAAAATGCCTGCAACGAGTGAAGTGAGCGAATTTAAAGCCAGCAGAGGCTGGTTTCAAAAATTTAAGAAGCGTACTGGCATACATAGTGTTGTGAGGCATGGTGAGGAGCCAGTTGTGACAAAAGTGCGGCTGAAAAATATGTGCCTGAATTCCAGGAGTACCTAGAGGCTGAACAATTCCTCCCCAACAAGTGTTTAATTGTGATGAAACAGGCCTGTTTTGGAAGAAAATGCCCAACAGGACCTACATTACTCAGGAGGAAAAGGCACAGCCAGGACATAAGCCTATGAAAGACAGGCTAACTTTGATGCTGTGTGCCAATGCCAGTGGTGATTGCAAAGTGAAGCCTTTACTGGTGTATCTTTTGAAAATCCCGAGTGTTTGGCAGATGCGGTGTCAGCAAGTCTAACTTGTGTGTGATGTGGAAGTCTAACAAAAAGGCTTGGGTCACAAAGGACATTTTCTTAGATTGGTTCAATGAAGTGTTTGGCCCCAGTGTGAAGAAATATCTATTGGACAATAATTTGCCACTTAAGTGCCTCCTGATAATGGACAATGCTCCTTGTCATCCTCCAAACTTGGTAGAAAATTGTGGAGGAGTTTAAATTCATCAAAGTGAAGTTCTTGCCCCCTAATACCACTCCTCTCCTCCAGCCCATGGACCAGCAGGTCATTTCCAACTTTAAAAAACTCTATACCAAAGCAATGTTTCAAAAGTGCTTTGATGTGACCACAGACATGAACATAACCCTAAGAGAATTTTGGAAAAAAACATTTCCATATGCTGCATTGTGTACACCTTATAGGTAAGGCTTGGGAGGGAGTGACTACCAGGACTTTGAACTCTGCCTGGAGAAAATTGTGGCCAGACTGTGTCCTAGGGAGGGATTTTGAAGGTTTTGGGGCTGAGCCTCAGAACCCTGAGCCTGAGCCTGAGCCTGAGCCTGTTTTGGAAGAAATTGTGGAATTGGGCAAGTCTTTGGGGTTAGAGGTGAGTGGTGACGATGTGGAACAGTTGGTGGAGGAGCACAAGGAAGAGCTAACCACTGAAGATCTGCAAGAGCTTCAACAGCAACTGGAACAAGAGAGCAGAGGTCAGGACAATGGTTCAGAGGAGGAGGTGGAGGTGGAACAAAAATGGAAGAATGTGCCTTCTTCAAGGATTAGGAGATCTGTGCCAAATGGAGTGATGTGCAAGCATTTATGGATGAATATCACCCTAACCATGCTGTTGCAGGCCGTGCTGGCAACCTGTACAATGACACTGTGGTGTCCCACTTCAGGGGTGTTTTAAAGAATCGCCAGACACAGATCTCCCTGGACAAATTTGTTGTTAGAAAGAGGTCCAGTGACTCTCAAGCTGGTCCTAGTGGCATTCAAAGAAAAAGGAAGTAACCCCAGAAAAGAACTTACCACCTGCAGTGTTAATGGAAGGGGATTCCCTTCAAACACTAGCATACTACTCCACCTTCTCCCTCCTCACTTCCTCCACACATCAACAACTCTTCAATAAATGTAAGTGACATGTTATTGTAAAATATTTGCATGTATTTATGTATTCTTTATTAAATTGTGTATTATTTAATGTCCAAAAGTTCTAAAAATATTTTATTTAACTACTTTTGGAAGTCTTGGACGGATTAAATTTATTTCCATTATTTCTTATGGGGAAAATTGATTCGTGTTACGTTTGTTTCGTCTTAAGAAATGACCTCTCTGACGGATTAAAAACGTAAGTCGAGGTACCACTGTATCACACAATCCAACGCTAGGCAGCACACCCCCACTCTTCAAAGACCTAAACCTACTCACTGTCCAGAACATCCATACTTACTACTCTGCTATCTACATTTATAGAACCATTAATTCCAACTTTAACCCTGAGCTAAAACACTTTCTTGACAGTTGTGACAGGACCCATAGACATAATACCAGACATAAACATCTCTTTGACATTCCCGTGTCCGACTAAATCTATACAAAAATTCAATGCGCATAAAAGGGCCTAAAATCTGGAACTCCCTGCCTGAAAACTCTAGAACTGCAGACACAACCTCCATTTTCAAAAGCACCGTTAAAAAACATCTTATCTCACTTAGCACCCAACCGGTAGTTAACCATACGAAAACTACTTTATCTTGCACATATCCACAGCAAAATACACTTATTGATATCTGTGATTCTCTTAATTTGCACATTACTAACCACAGCAAAATACACTTATTGATATCTGTGATTCCCTTAATTTGCACAGTTCTAACCAAAATTCTAATACAACTATTGCTCCATAATACTTAAGCTAGTCATAAGTTGCCTAAGATACTCCAATATAGAATCTATATTATGCCAATATATCACCTTTACCATTAATATATAAACTAATTGCTAACTTTTTATACTAATTGTTAAATTCTCAATGTTTAAATTCCAGTACCTAAATTTTGTAAACCTAACCTTACAATCTGTATATCCATTGTATAGCTATTGAGTAAGACCTATCATAAGACTGCCTGAAAAGCCTAGGCATACCTAGGCATATTATTGGCCATCTTGTAATATCAACTTTAATGTATAACTATAAGTACCCCCCACCTTGTATTACATGAAATAAAGGATTTGAATTTGAAAGGTCCCGTTAACGAAAATTTCGGAAAACGAAAGCTTTTTTCGGAATCGGTTAGCGAAAAATTCCTCGGTTACCGAAAGGTATTAGACGTGTCCGCCTGCTCCGCGCAAGCGCAGGACGCCAGTGAAGCGTTGTTTACCATTGAGAGAACATTACCTAGCGTGCTCTTTCAAAGATTCACAATATATTTGGTGTCTTTTTTGGTGGTTTAGTTATTGCCACTGTGAAATAAGTCACCATGGGTCCAAAAGCTTCCTAGTGGCACCCCTGTGGTAAAGAGAGTGAGGAACACCATCGAACTGAAGAAGGAAATCATAGAAAAATATGAGAGTGGTGTACGTCTGAGTGATCTTGCCAGGATGTACAAGAAAAATCCATCTAGTACTATCGGCACTATCCTGGCACAAAGAAATGAGATCAAGGAAGCTAATGTTGCAAAAGGGTTAATTTGTTAACAAAACAAAGATCAAAAACAGTGGATGAGGTTGAGAAGTTGTTGTTGGTGTGGATCCATGAAAAACAGAGAGCGGGTGATAGTATTTCTATGGCGAAAATTTGTGAAAAGGCAAGGAAGTTGCACGCAGATCTTGTCAAGACAATGCCTGGAACCAGTGGTGAGGCGAGTGATTTTAAAGCCAGCAAAGGCTGGTTTGAGATGTTTAAGAAACGTAGTGGCATACACAATGTTGTGAGGCATGGTGAGGCAGCCAGCTCAGACAAACGTGCAGCTGAAAAATTTGTGCACGAATTCAAGGGGTTCGTAGAGGCTGAACAATTCCTCCCCCAACAAGTGTTTAATTGTGATGAAACAGGCCTGTTGTACTTCAGAAAAGTGTTGAAGAGTCGCCAGAAACAGAGGACTCTGGACAGCTACTTCACCAGGCAGGGTCTAGTGACTCTCAAGCTGGTCCTAGTGGCATTAAAAGACCAAGAAGGGAAGTAACCCCAGAGAGGACTTGTCACCTGAAGTCCTTTTGGAGGGATTCCCCTTCCAACCACTAACACCTGCTCCAGTCATCATCTATACTATCTTCCAGATGCCTGCAAGTCTCTTCAATAAATGTAAGTAAATGTTATTTTTTTATTTTGAGTGATTATTTTTGTGGAACGAATTAATTGTATTTACATTATTTCTTATGGGAAATAAGGTTTCAGATAACAAAGATTCAGATTAAGAAAGAGCTCCTGGAACGGATTAATTTCATTAACCGAGGGTCCACTGTATAAGGGTTTTGAGGCTAGGGGAGTAACACAGTAAATAATGTTATTTTGAGGCAGTGGAAAGTGATTTATTAATGTTGTAGGTAATGTAAAGTAGAAGGTATTTAGTTTTGGGTGAGTAGGTGTTTTTTTAGCAGAGTTTTGAATTGATGTACAGACCGGGTTTCTTTGGTAATCATAGGTAATAAATTCCAAATTTTTGGGCCATTAATGTGCATTGCGTTTTGCATAGTGTGAGGTGGACTCGGGAACATCAGAGTGATCTGTGCCTTGTTTTATGTTCATGTGTCCTGTTAAGGTTGGTTAGGAGAATTTTGAGTTGTGGTTTAATATTTGAGTTTAGTGTTCTATGTATGTAATAGGCACTGTAAAAGTATGGATGTCCTGTATGGTGAGTAAGTTTAGACTTTTGAATATTGGTGGAGTATGCTGTCTGGAGTGGGAATTTGTTATCATTTGGACTGCAGCCTTTTGTTGTATTATTAATGGTTTGAGGTGATTTATTGTTGTTGAGCCCATGCACAGATACCATAGGTGAGATAGGGGTAAATGAGTGAGTGATACAGGGAAAGGAGAGTTGGTTGTGGAACATAGTACCTTATCTTGGATAGTATTCCTATGGTCTTGGAGACTTTCTTGGAGATTTGTTGTATATGTGTCTGAAATTTGAGGCCACTGTCAAGGTGGATTCCCAAGAATTTTCCCTCTGAGTTTTGTGACAAGTGATCCGTCTATCATTATGTTAAGTGAAACATTTGTAGCTCTGTTCCCAAACTGAATGAAATAGGTTTTGTCAACATTGAGAGTAAGCTTGTTAGTCATCATCCTGGTAGATATTTTCTGTAATTCAGCATTTACAGTGTTGGCTAGTGTGACTGGGCATGGGTGAGAGAAGACATATGTAGTGTTATCTGCAAATAGTATGGGTTTGAGTAGTTGAGATGCATTTGGTAGGTCATTTATGTAAATGAGTAAGAGAAGTAGGCCAAGAACACTTCCCTGTGGGACACCAACTGTAATTGTTTGTGTAGAAGAGTTAGCTCCATTTGTGGACACATAGTGGCTTCTGTCGCTAAGGTATGACTTTAGGTAGGTGAGGAGTGCCCTCTTATACCATAGTGTGATAATTTTAAGTGTAATAGATCATGGGCAACTTTATCAAAAGCTTTACGTAAATCAATGAAGATTCCCAATGGGATTTCTTATTTTTCAAGAGCAGTGTATATTATTTCTAGCATGTGTATGATAGCATCATTTGTGTTTTTATTAGGCCTGAAACCAAACTGACAGGGGTTGAGTATATTGTGGGAGATGAGGTAGGAATAGATTTGCCTATGAATTAACTTTTCAAAGATTTTGGAGAGAAGGGGTAAGTTAGATATTGGCCTATAGTTATTCAGGTCTGTTTGATCTCCTCCTTTATGTATGGGGGTAACCCTTGCTATTTTGAGTATTGATGGGAAGGTGGAGGATTCATTAGATTTGTTAAAGAGTGTTGCAATAATTGGTGATAGTACTTGAGAAGCTTTTTTGTATATATAAGGTGGTAAGTTATTTAGATCTCCTGCCTTGTTTTTTAATGTGTTAATAACAAGCGAGACTTCTGTTCGCTTGGTTGGAGCTAAGAATAGTGTATTCAGGTAGGTGCCAATGAGGTAGTCGTTAGGTGGAGTTTACCTGGAGTTTACCTGGAGAGAATTCCAGGGTCAACGCCCTGCGACCCGGTCTGTAACCAGTGTTTGAACTTGTGACTTGTTTCCATTGGGGTATTACATATTATTATACTATTACAGTAATATTAAACGTATTATTATATTATTATCATTATATTATACGTATTATTATTACAGCCTCTCCTTACTTAGTAACGTGCTTGTTTACTGATGACTCGGACTTACGACGGGCTCTCTGACCAGTATGCATACATAAATAATGTATATTAGAGCTGATTTCCTCTATTCTGTTTTATTACAATATACAGTACACTACTGTATTAACATTTAAAAATATACTTAAAATGTTATAAATGGTGCCAAGGTGACATTAAAACAATATCAAAGATGGTTGACACAAATCCACTACCATTATACACCTATCATCCGACTTACGACCACTCGACTTGCGACCATGTTTTCTATGCAAATGTTCTGGGAAATAAACAACTGTTTGTGCTGTACACAGTGTTTCTCCTAAACCTTACAGTATAAAATACAATACTAACAGCATAAAAACTAAAGTAAAAATGAAATACCAAAATAAAACAATAAAATAAAATCATTACATAATGTTATGCTGATATTCAGTAGCAAGGTTCGACTTACATCCATTTTGACTTACGACCGGTTAGTCAGAACCAAGCTCGGTTGTAAATCGGATGGTACCTGTAGTATGCTCCTTGCTTAGCGACAATTCGTTTACCAAAGTGGTCTTATGGAACTCCGTCATTAAGTGAGAAGCTGTATTATTATTATAAATTAGTACGTACGTACTAATTGAACAGTGACGTCATTTGTTTACTCTTGAACATCGGCAAAAATCAAACATTTCTGCTACTTTGAGCTCAATTTTAAGGTAGTTTTCTTTGTGAAACCAATTAAAATCATATCTATTTCTGTAATATATCTTCCATTCTATCAAAGATACCAAACAAACGAGAATACAACCATAAAAACCATATAAAAATATACCGCTAAGGGCCAGCTAATGGCTGAGAAGTGAACTCCGTTATTTATGGTCCAATTTCTTTCAATTTTGGTTTATGTTAAGAAGCATCTTTCCATCATACATTGCCCGTTTCAATTAGATAGTCCAACAAACAAATGAGATCCAATTCCCTAGAGCAAGAGCCCTCACCAGCATCAAGGAACCTCCCTTGAGGCCGCTCGCATCTGGAAATTTCCTCGCATCTGGATGCAAAAAATCCGCCAATTGACTGCTCGTATCTGGAAAAACTTGCACGCAGATGCACTCGTTAGTAGAGGTTCCACTGTACTTAACAGAAGGCTCCTGGCTATGCAGACCATTTTGGACAGCCTAAGTTAACTTTGTCTCCCAGGATGTGATCCCAACAGTCCGCCAACACCCAGTCTACTTACTGCTAGGTGAACACGATGCTCATGGCTTAGTTGGTAGCATCCTCAGCTCAGAGCAGTAAGTAGGTACCTAGGTGTTTGTCAACTATTGTGGGGTCACATCCTGGGGACAGGATTAACCCTCACAGACCGGGCCACAGGGCGTTGACCCCTGGCACTCTCTCAGGTATAAACACACCCAGTGTTTCCACCCTTGCCAGGGATTGAACCATGGACAATCTGTGTGTGAAGCGAGAGCGTTGCCTACCAGGCCTCGGGCCACTCTGCCAGGCCACGGGCCACTCTGCCGGGCCATGGGCCACTCTGCCGGGCCATGGGCCACTCTGCCAGGCCACGGGCCACTCAGCCAGGCCACGGGCCACTCTGCCAGGCCACGGGCCACTCTGCCAGGCCACGGGCCACTCTTTCCAGGCCACGGGCCACTCTGCCAGGGCACGGGCCACTTGCCAGGCCATGGGCCACTCTGCCAGGCCATGGGCCACTCTGCCAGGCCATGGATCACTCTGCCAGGCCATGGGCCACTCTCCCAGGCCATGGGCCACTCTCCCAGGCCATGGGCCACTCTCCCAAGCCATGGGCCACTCTCCCAGGCCACGGGCCACTCAGCCAGGCCACGGGGCACTCTGCCAGGCCATGGGCCACTCTGACAGGCCATGGGCCACTCTGACAGGCCATGGGCCACTCTGCCAGGCCACGGGGCACCTGCCAGGCCATGGGGCCTCTCAGCCAGGCCATGGGGCACTCTGCCAGGCCATGGGGCACTCTGCCAGGCCATGGGCACTGCTAGGCCATGGGCCACTCTGCCAGGCCATGGGCCACTCTGCCAGGCCATGGGCCACTCTGCCAGGCCACGGGCCACTGCCTGGCCATGGGCCACTCAGCCAGGTCATGGGCCACTCTGCCAGGCCAGGGCACTCTGCCGGCATGGGCCTCTGCCAGGCCATGGGCCACTCTGCCAGGCCATGGGCCACTCTGCCAGGCCATGGGCCACTCTGCCAGGCCATGGGCCACTCTCCGGCCAGGGCCACTGGGCCACTCTAGCCAGCAGGCCACGGGCCACTCTTACTTAATGTTTACTATACTAGTTGAAGAATAAGACACTTGTACAACATTTGGGAATCTTTATTGTGGAAACGTTTTGACAGCTAGTAATTTCTTCAGTCAAGAATGGTGGAAGATGAGGAGTGAGGTAATCAGTCCCTCAGCCTGGAGTCGATGTGTTGGATGTATTGGACTGAAGAAGCCACCAACCTGAGTAACATTTCCACAATAAGTATTCCCAATGTTGCATAAGTGTATCACTCTCATAACACTTAATATAATATACACTGTTGCCTCAATGTGAGAATAATAATGTGACCAACACAATGTGACTAACCTTTTATGCAGTAGTGAGTCAGTAGTAAGACCAAGTAACAACATATTACAAGAAACAATGAGGGACTCCCGCCTTGTACTGGTGTCTTGTGTTGGGGTTATAAGGCTCACTGACAGCACAAGCCGTATCAAGCCACACTTCTCGATGGTACCACCAAGATTTGTTGCACAAGAATAGGCGATGAAAGACAAGAAACAAAAGTTCCTATCCCCCACCCATCTATTTGCAGGGTGAAAACATTATCTACGTTAAAACTTACAGATATCTTGATGTAGATGTACCATTTAACAAATCCACTATACCACAACTAAATAAAAAATGCAAAGATTGACTAAATGCTCTTAAAGCTGTTGCTGGCTACAACCCCAACTATGGTGCTAATGTGAGAATCGTGAGAATGATGTACATAGCCTATGTTATGCTGCTCCCATGTTGATATTAGCTAGAGAAAGTTCTCTCCTACCCTTGGAGTTAATGCAAAATGAAGCTCAGAATTATTCTTGTGTTCCTCATATTAAGAACAAAGGTTCTTAATATGAGGAAGAAAATTGGTATTACTAGTATCAGTAATATGAGTGTTGAGATTAACACTGTACTTGATATTAGAATGTTAAGAAATGAACCAGACACTGTCATAATAAATCTTACTAAATGTCTAGAAGTAACAACTCACAGATCTAAATGGATTGTGAAAACATGCAATTACTTTAAGTTTTATAACCTGCATGAACTGTATCACTGTAGGCAACAAGAGCATTTCACCCCTCCATGGAAGATGTGTTCATTTAATATCACATACCTGCAAGCCCCTCCCAAGAAGCTCATTGCTAGTAATCCCTTCATTAAATCACTTGCCCGCAATGCACAGCATATTAGGGGCTTTTGGCATGTACATCTCATTAAGAAATATATCTTGTCTACCATGTATCATTGTACCATGTCACAATAAAGTATTATTATTATTATTATTATTATTATTATTATTATTATTATTATTATTATTATTATTATTATTATTATTATTAAAGCAACGGTTCCAGAAAAAAATCTCGGCTAGATGGTAGTAATAAGTTATCTCAAGTTATATACATTGATGGATTTAAACAGGAGTCTTCTGGCAGGGCTGCATCTGCTCTTGTTGCCACCTCTCTAGTTAAGAACGATAATAAATTTGTTGAGTTAGGCATAAGAATTAACAACTGGGCGTCTACACTGCAAACTGAATTGTTTGCAATCCTAATGGCGCTAAAGCTAACTTATGACACCACCTGGAGTATATCTGAAAAGAGTTCCGGGGGTCAACACTCCCGCGGCCCATTCTGTGACCAGGCCTCATGTTGGATCAGGGCCTGATCAACCAGCCTGTTACTGCTATCCGCACGCAGTCCAACGTATGAATCACAGCCTGGCTGGTCAGGTACCGACTTTAGGTGCCTGACCAGCCAGTCTGTTACTGCTATCCGCACGCAGTCCAACGTATGAATCACAGCCTGGCTGGTCAGGTACCGACTTTAGGTGCCTCCTCCAGTGCCCGCTTGAAGCCAGCCAGGGTTCTATTGGTAATCCCTCTTATGTATGCTGGGAGGCAGTTGAACAGTCTTGGCCCTGACACTTATTGTGTTGTCTCTCAACGTGCTAGTGGCACCCCTGCTCTTCATTGGGGGATGTTACATCGTCTGCCGAGTCTTTTGCTTTCGTAGGGAGTGACTCGTGTGCAAGTTTGGTACTAATTCCTCGAGAATTTTCCAAGTGTATATAATAATGACAATCATACCTCCTATAATAACCATACTTATTACAATGATCTTAAACTTCGAACACTGAAACGTACTGCTCACAGACTAGGCCTAGCCTATAGAAAACATCGTACCCCTGGAATGCTGAGACTCTTTCAAACTGCCCTTGCTGCTGCCAGAGAGCTTATGACAGAGCTGCGGCAAACTGACTGGGAAAAATTGTCAATGGTCTCAATGCTCACACCCCACTTAGCCGAGCATGGAGGGACATAAATAGAATTAAGGGTAACAGAACCGGTCAGATTGCGCACCCTCATCCCTTACATAGGGCGAATGAGTTGTTACATCAAGCTATGAAAATCTTCCCAGTACCACACAGGCGAAATTAAATGACAAATATGATGCTAGGGAGAGACTTGTTTGTTTTATGCTCAGCAAGGAAGATGACTGTAACATTCCTTTCACTGACTTTGAACTTGAAGCAGCACTAACTAAAGGCAACTCCACGTCACCTGGTGAGGATGGTATTACCTACAATATACTAAGATTGCTGTGTCGAGTACCAGGCAATCCTTTACTCGAATTATACAACATGAGCTATGTAACTGGGGAGCTCCCTAAATCTTGGACCAACAGCCTCATCATTCCCATTCCTAAGCCCAATCAACAAAATTCATTTCACCCAATATCTCTTACTAGCTGCTTATGTAAAACATTTGAGAGGATGATTCTTATAATAATAATAATAATAATATTTTTATTTCGATGCATGATACAAGTGTACATTGTTATTGTAGTTACAATTATAAAACTGTAATGCAAGGAGAGCCACTGGCATGCCATGGCATTAGGGGCAGCTTATTCTTAAGACTTATTCACTAAGTAGTTAATGCTAGTGAAATTGATTGATTTTATTCTAGTTCTGTATTTTTTTAAATTACAATATTATTATACATACTATTCAAAGGCAATATAAGAGAAATTAGTTGAGTTTAATCTAGTTGTATATTTTTATTCAAGTTACAATATGTTGATGTTATACTAGTATAATAACAATACTAGAAAAAAATTATTGAGTTATTAGTTATATATTTTATTTAAATTAACAAAATGATGATACTATAATATTTTAAATGACAGTATGATGATATGTAATTGCAACAAGTGCTAAGGAGGATGACATATAATATTGAGATTATCTTAAGTAAAATAACATTGGGTTTGAAAGTTTGTTACAGTATGAGTATTAAGTATAGGGTGAGTAGGTGATTTTTGAGAAGAGTCTTGAATTGATTTTCGGACAAGGTTAACTTAATATTTACTGGTAATGAATTCCAGATTCTGGGGCCCTTTATGTGCATAGAATTTTTACATTGGTTAGTATGGACTCGGGGTATGTCAAATAGTGATCTGTGTCTTGAGTCATGGTCGTGGGACCTATTAAAGTTGTTGAGGAGAATTTTGAGGGGAGGATTGATGTTGGCATGTAGAGTTTTATGTATGTAGAAGGCACATGAATAGGTGTGAATATTTTTTATGGTGAGTAATTTTAATGTTCTGAATATTGGTGGAGTATGCTGTCTAGGGTGGGAATTTGTTATCATCCTGACTGCAGCCTTTTGCTGGGTTATGAGTGGTCTAAGGTGATTTAATGTTGTTGAGCCCCATGCACAGATTCCATAAGTGAGATAAGGGTAGATAAGAGAATGATATAGTGCAATGAGAGCCGGTTGTGGCACATAATAGCGTATCTTAGATAATATACCTACTGTCTTTGAGATTTTCTTGGAGATTTGTTGTATGTGTGTTTGGAATTTGAGACTACTGTCAAGGTGGATTCCTAGGAATTTTCCCTCTGTGTGTCTTGTGATGGGTGAACCATTTAGCGTTATGTTAAGTGGAACATTTGTAGCTTTGTTTCCAAACTGAATGAAGTAGGTTTTGTCAGTATTGAGAGTAAGCTTATTAGTCGTCATCCATGTTGATATTTTCTGTAATTCGGCATTAACTGTGTAGGCGAGTATGACTGGATTTGGGTGAGAGAAGACATATGTTGTGTCATCTGCAAATAAAATGGGTTTGAGTAGTTGTGATGCATTCGGTAGGTCGTTTATGTAAATGAGGAATAAGAGTGGCCCCAGGACACTACCTTGAGGGACACCGACTGTAATTTGTTGTGTGGAAGAGTTCTCTCCATTTGTGTACACGTACTGGCTTCTGTTGCTAAGGTACGACTTTAGGTAATTGAGGGGGTGCCCCCTAATACCATAGTGCGCTAATTTTGTGAGCAATAAATCATGATCGACTGTATCAAATGCTTTGCGTAGGTCTATGAAGATTCCCAGCGGAACTTCTTTCTTCTCAAGTGCGGTGTATATTAACTCTAACATGTGTGTTATAGCATCGTTTGTGCTCTTGTTAGTCCTGAATCCAAATTGACAGGGGTTTAGTACATTGTGTGAGACGAGGTAGGAATAGATCTGTTTATGAATTAATTTTTCGAAGATTTTTGAAAGCAGTGGTAAATTTGAGATTGGTCTATAATTGTTCAAGTCTGTTTGGTCACCTCCTTTGTGGATCGGGGTGACCCTAGCTATTTTGAGAATTGATGGGAAGGTAGAAGATTCAATGGATTTATTGAATAATGCTGCTATAATTGGTGACAGTACGTGTGAAGCTTTTTTTGTACATAAAGGGTGGTAAGCTGTTTATGTCTCCTGCTTTGTTTTTAAGGGTGTTGATTATGAGCGAGACTTCAATTGAGTTGGTAGGAGCTAGGAATAGTGTATCTGGGTAGGTGTTGGTGAGGTAGTCTGTTGGACGAGTGTTCGAGCTTGGGATTTTACTCGCTAGATTCTGTCCTATGGTGGAGAAGAAAACATTAAGTCTGTTTGCTGTCTCAGTTGGTGAGAGTAGGGGTTCATCTGTTTTTGATAATTTGATGGTATTGGTCTTGGATATCTTTTTATTTCCTAGAATTGTAGATAGGGTTTTCCAGGTCTTTTTCATATCACCTTTTACGGTTGCATGGTTTCATGCATGGAAGGAGTGCACACAAAAATCACTCCCTACGAAAGCAAAAGACTCGGCAGGCGATGTAACATCCCCCCAATGAAGAGCAGGGGTGCCACTAGCACGTTGAGGGACAACACAATAAGTGTCAGGGGCCCAAGATTGTTCAACTGCCTCCCAGCATACATCAGGGGGATTACCAACAAGCCCCTGGCTGTCTTCAAGCAGGCACTGGACAGGCACCTCAAGTCGGTACCTGATCAACCGGGCTGTGGTTCGTACGTTGGACTGCGTGCGGCCAGCAGTAACAGCCTGGTTGATCAGGCTCTGGTCCAACAGGAGGTCTGGTCACAGACCGGGCCGCGGGGGCGTTGACACCTGGAATTCTTTCCAGGTAGACTCCAGGTAGTGTGCACCACTGCATAGCCACCTTTCTCACTCTGCACACTGACAGCTCATACACTACCTTCCTTGACCTTAAATCTGCTTTTGATGTTGCCAACAGACATGTAATCATTAGTGAACTTGCCAGAATGGATGTTGGAGGATGGCTTCTCCGCTGGATTAAAGGCTACCTGTCCAACAGAAAGTCTTCTGTGCTGTTCCAGGGGCATAGAAGTATAACTAAGGACTTTAAATTAGGAACCCCACAGGGAGGTGTGCTCAGTCCCACTCTATTCAATATTCTAATTAATGCCTTACTTAATGCTATACCTAGCCAGCCCCATCATTATATGATCAGTTTTGCTGATGATATAATGATTCACACCACCGGATTCTCCAACACCCAAAACATCCTTAACCATGTACTAGCCTCGTGTCAGGACCTGGGGTTGATAATCTCTACTGATAAAACAAAGATACTCAATAGGGGTCCTCCTCGACAGAGAGGCACAGTTCGCCAGATCAAGTTGCATGATGGGTCTCTTCTAGAATATGTAAACAGATACAGGTATCTAGGCTTTGAGGTCCCACTACTTGGACGTGTTGTAACGAGACTTTGTCGTCAATACAAAGAAAGGCTGAGAGCACTTAGAGTTGTGGCAGGGTTTCATCCCAGGTATGGTGCTAATGTTAAAATTGTGAAAATGATGTATCTTGCTTATATTAGATCATAAGTTGATTATGCTGCGCCACTACTTGCTCTTGTGTCTGACTGGAAGCTTGGAGGGCTGGAAAAACTGCAGAATGAAGCAATGAGGATCATTTTAGGATGTCCTCGTACTGCCAAAATTTTAAATATGCAGAAAGAACTTGATATTCCAAGCATCAGAGATCGTGTTACTGAAAGAAATATCCCAATTGGGGTTAATATGCTCAGGCAAGCCCATTCAAACCCATGCACAGAAGCCCTCCAAACTTTCCTCAGCACTGGTGAACATCCCTTCAGATGGATCGGAAAAACTGGAACCGACCTCCGCATGAATCAGATACATGATCTGTGGCAAGTAAGGCAACAGCGGCACTTCTCCGCTCCATGGAATATTACCCCATTCCAAACTACCATCCCTCCATTTCCCCCCAAACTACTTCTTAAATCACAACCAAAGCTTCGCCTTGAACCCAAACATGATGCCTTAAGCTGTATTGATAATTTAGCCAAACAGCACACTCTCTCACAAATTATTTACGTTGATGGTTCTGTTCACCAATCCACTGGTGCAGCTGGTAGTGCTGCTGTTGTCATACAGAGTGATGGCTCTCTTAAAGAAATTGGAGCACGCATCAATAACTGGGCCTCTACCCTTCAGACAGAACTGTTTGCCATACTCCTTGCACTCAAATGCGTCCATGTATCTAAGGTTAACTCTCTAATTGTAACTGATTCTCTGTCATCCATAAATGCTCTTAACTCATCAAGTATAACTTGTAGCATGCTTGTGTCAGAAGCCAGACACAGGTATGGTAGGATTCTGGATAGTAGAGTCAGAGTGCACATGCTGTAGATTCCATCTCACATTGGTCTTCAGATGCATGATAGAACTGATAAATTGGCTAAGTTTTATACTTTCAAAGAGGGGTAGATTACAATCTTGGCTTGTCAGTTAGCAGTTTGAGAACAATAATACGAAAAGAACTTCAACTGAATTTTATTGACTTAAGACTCAGGGAGATTGACACCAGTCAGTCCATCTATCATCATTCTATCATGCAGGAGGAGCCACATGTCTATGGTGCATCCAACAAAATAAGCAGACTCTTGGATGTCACTACCGCCCGCCTCCGGCTGGGTTACAAGTATCTTTGGCAGGTTAAATCACCACCACCAGATGTAGACCAAACAAAATGTAAACTTTGTCAGTTGGATTATTGTCACACCCTGCGTCATTATGTACTGGAGTGCGATAAAATTAATGAATTCAGAGACAACTCACTCAGAAATGTTCAAGATATGTCAAAGTATTTTATCCACAGTGGTATATTACAGACCATTCTGGAAAAATACCCTGACTTTGCTCCCTGTAAATAAAGCATTGACACGTACTCACCTAATTGTGGTTGCAGGGGTCGAGACTCAGCTCCTGGCCCCGCCTCTTCGCTGTCTGCTACTGGGTCTCTGCTCTCCCTGCTCCATGAGCTTTATCATACCTTGTCTTAAAACTATGTATGGTTCCTGCCTCCACTATATCTTTCTCTAGTCCATTACACTTCCTGACTACTCTGTGGCTGAAGAAATGTTTCCTGACATCCCTTTGACTCATCTGAGTTTTCATCTTCCAGTTGTGTCCCCTTGTTTCTGTGTTCCCTCTCTGAAACAACCTGTCACTATCTACCTTGTCAATTCCCCGCAGTATTTTGTATGTCGTTATCATGTCTCTTCTGACCCTTCTTTCCTCCAGTGTTGTTAGTCCTATTTCCCTCAATCTTTCTTCATAAGACAGACCCCTGAGTTGTGGAACTAACCTTGTCGCAAACCTTTGCACTTTCTCTAGTTTCCTTACGTGCTTGACCAGGTGTGGGTTCCAGACTGGTGCTGCATATTCTAGTATGGGCCTGACGTACACGGTATACAGTGCCTTGAATGATTCCTTGTTAAGGTAACGGAACGCTAATCTAAGGTTTGCCAGACGCCCATATGCTGCCGCAGTTATCTGGTTGATGTGTGCCTCCGGAGACGTGCTTGGCGTTATACTCACTCCAAGGTCTTTCTCCTTTGCCGAGGTTTGTAGCCTTTGTCCGCCTAGCTTGTACTCTGTCAGCGGTCTTCTTTGCCCTTTTCCGATCCTCATGACTTTGCATTTGGAGGGATTGAATTCGAGAAGCCAACTGCTAGACCAGATGTCGAGCTTGTCCAGGTCTGTTTGCAGCCCTGCCTGGTCCTCTTCCGATGTGATTCTCCTCATTATTTTCACATCATCCGCGAATAGAGACACTTCTGAGTCTATCCCGTCCGTCATGTCATTTACATATACCAGGAATAACACTGGTCCTAGGACTGACCCCTGCGGTACACCGCTCGTCACAGGCGCCCACTGTGATACCTCATCACGCACCATGACCCGTTGTTGCCTCCCTTTGAGGTATTCCCTGATCCATTCCAGTGCCCTTCCTGTTATACCTGCTTGTTCTTCCAACTTCTTTACTAATCTCATGTGAGGAACTGTGTCGAAGGCCTTCCTGCAGTCCAGGAAAATGCAATCAATCCACCCTTCTCTCTCCTGCCTTACCTCTGTTACTTTATCATAGAACTCTAGGAGGTTTGTTACACAGGATTTGCCTTCCCGGAGTCCATGCTGTCTGGTGTTTATTATCCTGTTTCGCTCAAGGTGTTCCACCATTCTTTTCCTGATGATTTTCTCCAGGACTTTGCACACTATACATGTAAGTGACATCGGTCTATAGTTTAGTGCCTCTTTTCTGTCTCCTTTTTTAAAAATGGGGACTACGTTGGCCTTCTTCCATACCTCAGGTAGCTGCCCAGTTTCAAGGGATGTGTTGAATATTGTGGTAAGTGGCACACTCAGTACCTCAGCTCCTTCCCGAAGAACCCCCGGGGAGATATTGTCCGGAGCCATCGCCTTTGAGGTATCAAGGTCACTGAGTAACTGCTTCACTTCCTCCTCAGTTGTGTGTATGCCCTCTAGCACTTGGTACATCCCTTGTTGGTGACGAACCATGTCCTGTCTACCCAGCTGCCTTCCTTCCTCCATTGTGAATACTTCCTTAAACCTCAAGTTGAGCTCCTCACATACCTCTTGATCATTACTTGTGAGTTCCCCATCTTCTCTCCTCAGCCTTATCACCTGGTCCTTGACTGTTGTCTTCCTTCTGATGTGACTGAACATCAGTTTTGGGTCGGACTTAACAACTTTCGATGCTATGTTGTTTTCGTACTGTTTCTGGGCCTCCCTCCGCACTTGTGCATACTCGTTTCTAGCTCTTCTACTAATCTCTTTGTTTACTTGGGTTCTTTGCCTTCTGTACTGTTTCCATTCTCTGATACTCTGAGTCTTTGCCTCCCTGCACCTTTGGGTAAACCAGGGGCTCTTTCTGGCCTTCCCATTTAAACATTTGCCTCTGGGTATAAACCGTTCCTCTGCCTCCTTGCACTTTGCCCCTACATATTCCATAATAATAATAATAATAATAATAATAATAATAATAATTTTTATTTGGACATGATACAAAGAATTACATTTGGTTATTGAGATTACATGAGGTGTACATGCCAAAATCCCCTAGTATGCAGGGCATTTTGGGCAGACTTAAAATTAACTTAAAGCTAGATTGTAAGAATTTTTGTAGATAGTATACAATGAGTAAAGGTGAGTATTTAAGCTATGAAATTTGAACATAGTTTTGTACTTTTGTCTTCATTATAAAATTAATTAAATCAGATTAAACAAATTAAAGCAATAATAATAATAAAATAATATAAAGTTATGGTTGATAATTTATAAAATAAGTAAAGTTGCATATCTAAGTTTTAAAGTTTGAATATAAGTTGAACATATCAATTAATTGTAGCAATTTATTGCAGCAATGCAACTAATTGAGTGAGATAACAATTTAAAACAATTAATTGCATTGCAGTTAGTTTACGTGGCTAAGTGAGTATTATTCATAACAGGTTTTACAATCATTCATTCGTTCATTCATACATTACAGTGACTTTAAAGTCAGGTTTTACGTTAAGTGATTATTCTACTTTGCTGTGAATGGTTGATATGGAGCAATTATCTTTGGGTGAGAAGGTGGTTTTTTAGCATCGTTTTGAATTGGGGTATAGGTATGGTTTCTTTGGCAATGACAGGTAATGAATTCCAAATTTTCGTGCCTTTTATGTGCATTGAGTTTTTACATAGTGTTAGGTGGACACGGGGAACATCGAGGAGTGATCTGTGTCTAGTGTTATGGTCATGTGTCCTGTTAAAATTAGTAAGGAGAAGTTTGAGTGGTGGGTTAATATCTGCATAGAGTGTTCTATGTATGTAATAGGCACAGTAAAAAGTATGGATGTCTTGTATGGTGAGTAAGTTTAGGTTTTTGAATATTGGTGGAGTATGTTGCCTGGAGTGAGAATTTGTTATCATTCTAACTGCTGCCTTTTGTTGTGTTATTAGTGGTCTGAGATGAGTTATTGATGTAGAGCCCCATGCGCAGATTCCATAGGTGAGGTAGGGGTAAATGAGTGAGTGATATAGGGTAAGGAGAGCTGGTTGTGGAACATAGTACCGTATCTTGGATAGTATTCCCACGGTCTTTGAGACTTTCTTGGAGATTTGTTGTATGTGTGTCTGAAATTTGAGGCCACTGTCAAGATGTATTCCTAAGAATTTTCCCTCTGTGAGTTTTGCGATAGGGGACCCGTTTATCATTATGTTAAGTGGTGCGTTTGCAGCTCTGTTCCCAAACTGGATAAAGTAGGTTTTATCAATATTGAGAGTAAGTTTGTTGGTCATCATCCAGGTAGATATTTTCTGCAATTCAGTATTTGCAGTGTTGGCTAGTGTGTCTGGGCTTGGGTGAGAGATAACGTATGTAGTGTCATCTGCAAAAAGTATGGGTTTGAGTAGTTGAGATGCATTTGGTAGGTCGTTAATGTAAATGAGAAAGAGTAGTGGGCCAAGAACACTTCCCTGTGGGACACCTACGGTAATAGTTTGCGCGGTGGAGCTAGCTCCATTTGTGTACACATATTGGTTTCTGTTGCTAAGGTATGATTTTAGGTAGTTTAAGGAGTGTCCTCTTATACCATAGTGCGATAATTTTAAGTGTAACAGATCATGGTCAACTGTATGAAAAGCTTTACGTAAATCAATGAAGATTCCCACTGGGATTTCTTTTTTCTCAAGGGCGGTGTAAATTATTTCTAACATGTGTATAATGGCATCATTTGTATTTTTATTAGGCCTGAATCCAAATTGACAGTGGTTGAGTACGTTGTTGGAGGTGAGGTAGGAATATATTTGTCTATGAATTAATTTTTCAAAGATTTTGGAGAGAAGGGGTAAGTTAGATATCGGCCTGTAGTTATTCAGGTCTGCTTGATCTCCTCCCTTATGTATTGGGGTGACCGTCGCTATTTTGAGTATTGATGGGAAGGTAGAGGATTCAATGGATTTGTTAAAAAGTGTTGCAATAATTGGTGAGAGAACTTGAGAGGCTTTTTTGTATATATAAGGTGGTAAGTTATTTAGGTCACCTGCTTTGTTTTTTAATGTGTTGATTATAAGTGAAACTTCTATTGGGTTGGTTGGGGCTAGGAATAGTGTGTTCGGATAGGTGCCAGTGAGATAGTCGTTAGGTGGAGTATTAGAACTTGGGATTTTGCTTGCCAGCTTTTTACCTATGGTGGAGAAGAAATCATTGAGTTTGTTTGCTGTTTCAATAGGTGGGAGTAGGGGTTCATCTGGTTTTGTTAGTTTGATTGTTCTGTTTGTGGATATCTTTTTTGTTCCTAGAATTTCAGATAGGGTTTTCCAGGTCTTTTTATATCACCTTTTAAGTTATGTAATCTGTTCTCATAGTACAGTTTTTTGACCTTCTTATCAGACTCGTTAGGTTTGATGAGTAGCGTTTTGTTTGTTCTCTTGATATTTGTCCCATTCTGTACTGTTTTTCATATAGGTGCTTTATATTAATGGACTTGAGTATGCTGGGGGTTAGCCAGGGACTATTTAATCTTTTAGTTGTGATTTGTTTAGTTTTTTTAGGGCAGTGCTTATTATAGAGGTATTGGGTCTTTTTAAGAAAATTATTAATACATAAGTCAGTATCTGGGAAGTTGTCTATTTCTGTTTGCCAGTCAATGTTTGTCATAGCTGTTATAATGCTATTTATTGCTGTCTCATTATGTAGTCTGAAGGTAACTTTAGTAGTCTCTAGTGGTAATTTTCTGAGATTTGTTATGAGAAAGGTCGGGTAGTGGTCAGTGGTATTGTCTGTGATTATGCCTGATTTTAATGGGGATATGGTGTTAGTCCAGATATGGTCTAATAGAGAGGCACAGGTTTCAGAGATTCTCGTAGGTTTTGTTATTGTCGGGAGCAGCAAGCAGTTGCTCATAGTGTTTGTGAATTCAGTTACTAGTGGGTCCTGATCTTGTAGGAGGTTTATATTGAAGTCTCCTGTGAGGATTAAGTGGTCTTTGTTCATGTGTGCATCAGTAATCATACTTCCTAATTTTTCACTAAAATGCTGAATGTTTGACTGTGGTAATCTATAGATGTTTATAACTGTGAGAGGTTTTTGTAGATATTTGGATTTAAATTTAGCTATTATATATTCTCCATGTTCATCTCTTGTGCAAGTATTGTTAATACATTCAAGCTGGTCTGAGAAGAACATAGCTGTGCCACCTCCTTGTTGGTCTGGCCGACAATTGTGTATGGCTGTGTAACCAGGAATGGCATATATATCTATAGTATGAGGCTTTAACCATGTTTCAGTGAGAGCAATGATGGACATACTGGCCTGAAGTGAGTTTAATAATGCAGTGAGGTCATCAAAATGTTTGCTTAAAGATCTGACATTGTAATTAAAGATAGTTATGTTATTGTTGGATTTGAGTAGTGTTTTAGCCTGTTCTGCTGTGTAGTAATGACAATTGTTGTTAGGTTCATGTAAGTCATTTAATAGAAGGTTGATTTCAGGATCAATGTTTGGAATCATAAGATTTAGTGTGATTCTATAATTAAACTTAAAATTAGAACAACACAAGTAGACCTAAGAATAGGACAAAGCAAAAGGATTTCTTGGCACGTGAGTTAGTACGTTGAATATGTTTACAAAAATGAAAGAATGAGCTAAGGTAGTCAATTTACAGCTAATAAGAATCTAAATCTATAGCACCTGAGTTAGCACCTGAGTAAGTTAATTAATTAAACAAAAGTTTATATATGAGTGAGATTCTAAAAAGATTAAGAACAATGAATAATGCTAAACTTAAAGATATGATATCTGATCAATGGATTTTTCTAGCTAATTGGATTAACAGACTTTTGAATAGAAGTCACAGAGGTTTAGGATATATCTTTACAGTGTAATTGATTTATTATTTAACTAGTTAATAGAACTGGTTGGAAAGTTACTATGATTAGTATTAAGTTATAATGGAACAAATATTAAGATTCAGTATTGCACTAGTTGTGATTATAGAATTTATTAAAGGCAATATAATGAAAATTAAAGTTAATTATTCAAAGAGAGATAAGTGCTAAAGTGTATAAAAGTGTACAAAAGTAAAATTTATTAGTATTAAAAATATTAAAAGATAAGTACAATTTTTAGCAAATAAGGTGATTAATAGAACTTATAAATTCTAAGCAAGTAAGCTGATAAAAATATATAGGTATGTGGGTTGAAAAATGGGCACAAGTAAAAATTGTATGTATTTAAAAATAAAAGTAAAACTATTTGTCAAAAATATTCATCAGAGGATAGACAGATACTTAAATGAGGTAGATGGGCAAAACATACACTACACTATACGTAGGGGTTTGGTATTGGACATTGTGTTTATACAGTCTCTGTAATATTTGCATCCCTAAGGAATCTTGATAGTTCAGTCTCAGTTGTGATAGTATACAACTGACCTACACTTGTTTTTTCACTAGAATTTTTCCATCCCGAGTGAAACATTGGTGGATTTTATCATTATTCTCTCGCTTAAGTCTTCTGATTCTATACCAGAGGTTCTGACGTTTTTTGGTCAGACACTCATTAATATATACTTGTTTCCTGGCTTTAATAGATGATCTAATTAGATCTGTTTTCCCGTCATGTGTGGTGAATCTAAGCATAACACTTTTTCTACCATGGAAACCTAGTAATCGTGCTTCTTTTATATCTGTCACTGGTACATTAACGTTTATTTGATCTTTGATGATCTGTAATGTCTTTACTGTTTGCTTGGGTCATATCACTGGGAAAGAATGGACTGCTCACTATTACTGCGTCTGATAACTTATCTTGCTCGGTTTTGTCCTCTTGTAGTGCAAGGTAGTCATTAAACTGGTTATCCATGTTGTTCTTCCACTCCTTTACTGCTTCCTCAACCTTTGTGTTTATAGATGTTATCTGTTCAGTGTGGCTATTAATGACAGTTTGGAGGGTTTTGCCAAAATCAGTCATTCCAGTTGTTGTTAACTTTTGTTCAAGGCTGAGGATTTTGTTTTCAAGTTGTGTCATCCTGGTATCTTGTAGTTGAAGTGCTTTACGTTGGTCCATATTTTCATTGATTAATTTGATGATGTATGACTTTAGTGTATCTGGATCATTCGTCATACCTGAGAGATTATCTGGGGTGAAGCCAGTGAAGGGGGAGCTTGTGGGGGAGGCAGCCATGTTTGTTGTTGATGCGTCGCCCTGGGTGGTGGTGAGGGGGGTTGAGGGTGTACCGGCTTCCTTGGTAGACAAGTTGATTAGTAGATTTCTTGGTGTTCATTTATTGTCAGTCCTTCCATTTCCCTTTCCCACTGAATGTCCTGCAGGAAATTCCTCAAGCCCGTGTAGTTTCCTCTTTTAAAGTCTGGTTTGTCTCTATCGGTACTGTTTCCCCTCTCCACCTGTAGCTCTACAATGTACTCAAAGCTAAGCACCATATGGTCACTGGCTCCCAGGGGGCTCTCGTGCGTTATGTCTTCAATATCTGAGCTGTTCAGGGTGAATACAAGGTCCAGTCTTGCTGGTTCATCTTCTGCCCTCTCTCTGGTCGTGTCCCTGACATGTTGGTGCATCAGGTTTTCCAGTACCACGTCCATCATCTTGGCTCTCCAAGTTTCTGGACCCCCACGTGGTTCATGGTTCTCCCAGTCGATCTCCCTGTGGTTGAAATCTCCACACATGTGTGTGTGTGTGTGTGTGTGTGTGTGTATGTATGTATATATGTGTGTGTATGTGTATGTGTGTATGTACATACATGTATGTACTCACCTAGTTGTGGTTGCAGGGGTCGAGTCATAGCTCCTGGCCCCGCCTCTTCACTGGCCGCTACTGGGTCACTCTCCCTGCGCCATGAGCTTCATCATACCTCTTCTTAAAGCTATGTATGGAACCTGCCTCCACTACATCACTTCCTAAACTATTCCACTTCCCGACCACTCTGTGACTGAAGAAATACTTCCTAACATCTTTGTGATTCATCTGAGTCTTCAACTTCCAACTGTGTCCCCTTGTTGTTGTGTCCCATCTCTGGAACATTCTGTCTCTGTCCACTTTGTCAATTCCTATCAGTATCTTATATGTTGTTATCATGTCCCCTATCTCTCCTGTCCTCCAGTGTCGTCAGGTCGATTTCCCTTAACCTCTTCTCGTAGGACATACCCCTTAGCTCTGGGACTAGTCTTGTTGCAAACCTTTGCACTTTCTCGAGCTTCTTCACGAGCTTGGCTAGGTGTGGGTTCCAAACTGGTGCTGCATACTCCAGTATGGGCCTAACGTACACAGGGTCCTGAACGATTCTTTATTTAGATGTCGGAATGCTGTTCTTAGGTTTGCTAGGGGCCCATATGCTGAAGCAGTTATTTGGTTGATGTGCACCTCAGGAGATGTACCTGGTGTTATACTCACCCCAAGGTCTTTTTCTTGATTGAGGTTTGCAGTCTCTGGTCCCTTAGACAGTACTCCGTCTGCGGTCTTCTTTGCCCTTCCCCAATCTTCATGACTTTGCACTTGGTGGGGTTGAACTCCAGGAGCCAATTTCTGGACCAGGCTTGCAGCCTGTTCAGATCCCTTTGTAGGTCTGCCTGGTCCTCGTCCGACTGAATTCTTCTCATCAGCTTCACATCATCTGCAAACAGGGACACTTCGGAGTCTATTCCTTCCGTCATGTCGTTCACAAATACCAGAAACAGCACTGGTCCCAGGACTGACCCCTGTGGAACCCCGCTCGTCACTGGCGCCCACTCTGACACCTCACCACGTATCGTGACTTGCTGCTGTCTTCCTTTCAGGTATTCCCTGATCCATTGTAGTGCCTTCCCTGTTACCCCTGCCGGGTCCTTCAACTTTTGCACTAATCTCTTGTGTGGAACTGTGTCAAACGCCTTCTTACAATCCAAGAATATGCAATCTACCCACCCCTCTCTCTCTTGTCTTATTGCTGTCACTCTGTCGTAGAACTCCAGTAGGTTTGTGACACAGGATTTCCCGTCCCTGAAATCGTGTTGGCCATCGTTGATAAGCTCATTCCTTTCTAGGTGCTCCACCACTCTTCTCCTGACTATCTTCTCCATGACCTTGCATGCTATACATGTCAGTGACACTGATCTGTAGTTTAGTGCTACGTTCCTGTCTCCCTTTTTAAAAATTGGAACTACATTTGCTGTCTTCCATACCTCGGGTAGTTGCCCTGTTTCGATAGATGTGTTGAAGATCATTGTTATGGGTACACATAGCTCCTCTGCTCTCTCTCTCAGGACCCATGGAGAGATGTTTTCCGGCCCCATCGCCTCTGAGATATCTAGCTCGCTTAGTAGCCTCTTCACTTCCTCCTCAGTTGTGTGTATTGTGTCCAACACCTGATGGTGTACCCTACCTCTCCTCCTTTCTGGAGGCCCTTCTATCTCCTCTGTGAACACCTCTTTGAATCTCATGTTGAGCTCCTCACACACTTCACGATTATTTCCTGTGACCTCCCCTCCTACCTTCCTCAGCCTGATCACCTGGTCCTTGACTGTTGTTCTCCTCCTGATGTGGCTGTACAGCAGCTTTGGGTCAGATTTGGCTTTCGCTGCTATGTCATTCTCGTACTGTCTTTGGGCCTCCCTTCTTATCTGTGCATATTCATTTCTGGCTCTACGACTGCTCTCCTTATTCTCCGGGGTTCTTTGCCTTCTGTACCTCTTCCATTCCCTTGTACACTTGGTTTTGGCTTCCCTGCACCTAAACCTCAACTCACATATTCCATCATCGCATCTACTGACTTCCTTGCCATCTCTCTGTCCCACTGAACTCCATGCAGGAAGTTCCTCATGCCCACACATTCACCTTTCTTGTAGTTTGGCTTCATTCGTGCAGCCCTTCCTGCTTCCCCTTCCACTTGTAACTCTACTATGTGTGTATGTGTGTGTGTGTGTGTTTGTGTGTGTGTGTGTGTGTTATATATATATATATATATATATATATATATATATATATATATATATATATATATATATATATATATATATATATATATATATGTATATGTATATGTGTGTGTATGTGTGACCCAACAATTAAAATTTGCACCAATAACTCATTACAGTTGTGGCTGGGTGTAGACTAATAGATTGCTCATTGCTTTATAATTTGTTCATGATTGCAACCATGTACAGAAGTAAATAAATTTACTTACATGATTCATTACCTTGTAACAAGTGAATTAATTACCATTGTACCTTGTTCAGCTATCAAAACTTTGGGGCCCAGTCTCTGGACCCTATATATACCTCTGTAATCTGCAAATACCTTTGTAACTTGTCATGATTGTGACCAGATCCATCTGAGTTCATTACATTTGTAACTTGCTCAGCTATCAAACTTTGAGGTCCAGTCCCTGGGCCCATTATGTACCTCTGTAATCTTTTGACTACCGCCCACAGGATGGGTATGGGGTGCATAATAAAGATATCAAACTAAACTAACTATATAATAATGTATCTCTCCCGCCTGGGGAATTTGCCTTGAGCAAACCTCAAGTGCCACAGAGATAATTTGTTCTAGACATAGGTTAGGATCCGTGATGCTTAGGCTATCTTCCAAGTTTATGTCATTTAAGACTTGGTTTACTTGGTCCCACCTTATGTTTTTGTTATTGAAGTTGAATTTGGATTTTATTATTATTATTATTATTATTATTATTATTATTATGGAGAAGGCTCCCTCGCGACTGGTCACATTTTGTCGGTCTGGGGCCCCGCATACATGTCTGGACCTCTATTATGTTGTGATCTGAGTATATTGTTTTTGATATGATGACATTTCGTATCAGATCATCATTGTTGGTGAAGATGAGGTCCAGTGTATTCTCCAGTCTTGTAGGTTCTATTATTTGCTGGTTTAAGGTGAATTTGGTGCAGAGATTTAAAAGCTCATGTGTGTGTGAGTTTTCATCTGAGCTGCCTCCTGGTGTTATCTCTGCTACCACATTGTTTGCAATATTCCTCCACTTTAGGTGCCTTAGGTTGGGGGCAGGAGCTGGAAGGTTTTCCAGACAGTGGACAATTTTCAGAAGCTGTTCCTGGAATTGTTGGGACGTTGCAAACGGAGGCTTGTAGACAACCACGATGACCAGGTTTTGATTCTCGATCTTTATTGCTAAAACTTCAACTACATCATTTGAGGCATTTAGTAGTTCTGGCCAACCCCCTCCCTTCCCCTCCTTTTGCCTGTTCACTCTGTCACATCTGTATAGGTTGTAGCCCGGGATCCATATTTCAAGTGATGGTGGTGGATGGAGATTGAAACACTTATGCAACATTTGGGAATCTTAATTAAGGAAACGTTTCGCCACACAGTGGCTTCATCAGTCCAATACAAAGCAGAAAGGTATAAGGAGAGGAGGAGTTTGAGGTTATCAGTCCCTCGGCCTGGAGTCGAGGTGAGGATCTCACCTTCAAGGACCATAAAACCGTAGCAATCGCATCTGCTAGAAAAATGAAAGGATGGATAATGAGAACCTTCAAAACCAGGGATGCAAAGCCCATGTTGACACTTTACAAATCGCTTGTTCTATTTATGCTGGAATATTGCTGCACACTAGCTGCACCTTTCAAGGCAGGAGAAATTGCTGACCTTGAAAATGTGCAGAGAACCTTCACGGCATGCATAACTGCGATAAACTATCTCAATTACTGGAAACGCTTGAAGTTTCTAAACCTGTACTCCCTAAAATGCAGGCGGGAGAGATACATTGTTATATACACGTGGAAAATTCTCGAGGGATTAGTACCAAACTTGCACACGAAAATCACTCCTTACGAAAGCAAAAGACTCGGAAGGCGATGTAACATCCCTCCAATGAATAGCAGGGGTGCCACTAGCACGTTGAGGGACAACACAATAAGTGTCAGGGGCCCAAGATTGTTCAACTGCCTCCCAGCATACATAAGGGGGATTACCAACAAACCCCTGGCTGTCTTCAAGCAGGCACTGGACAGGCACCTAAAGTCGGTACCTGACCAGCCAGGCTGTGGTTCATATGTTGGACTGCGTGCGGCCAGCAGTAACAGCCTGGTTGATCAGGCTCTGGTCCAACATGAGGCCTTGTCACAGACCAGGCCGCGGGGGCGTTGACCCCTGGAATTCTCTCCAGGTAAACTCCAGGTATAGTCAGGTTAGGTGAAATAGGAGGAGGCGGGGTCATAGTGGTACCATCCACTAGTCGAAGTAGGTCTACGTCCAAAGGTTGGACAAGTATTGAAGAATTTCTTGTACCAAGATCCCATGATGTTGCAGTGTCTGACAGAGTGATAAATGGCTTTGAAAACCGACGAGTTGGAGATTGAGACACTTATGCAACATATGGGAATCTTAATTAAGGAAACGTTTCGCCACACCTACTTCGACTAGTGGATGGTACCACTATGACCCCGCCTCCTCCTGCTTCGCCTCACCTGACTACAATATATAAGCAATATCTACGCCCTATGCTGTACTTTCTACAAGATTGATGGACTGAACACATCGACTCCAGGCCTAGGGACTGATAACCACAAACCACCTCTCCTTATACCTTTCTGCTTTGTATTGGACTGATGAAGCCACTGTGTGGCGAAACGTTTCCTTAATTAAGATTCCCATATGTTGCATAAGTGTCTCAATCTCCAACTCGTCAGTTTTTAAAACCATTTATCACATGGTGGTGGATGTGGAGGTAGATACTCGGAATGAGATATTGGAAAAAATGTTAGAAACGTGTTTGAAAATGGAGTTGGTGGGAAGGACCAACGTTTCGCAGTGAGTGTGTTGAAGATGTTTAATGCCCATCGTCTGCAGTCTCTAATGAAGTGATGAGGATAGTGAAGTTTAGAAAAAACTTGTTCAATAAGGGAGCATTCTTCCTCAAGGAACTCACTGCTGCAGATTCTGAGTGCTCCCTTATTGAACAAGTTTTTTCTAAACTTCACTATCCTCATCACTTCATAAGAGACTGCAGACGACGGGCATTAAGCATCTTCAACACACCCAGAGAAGACACTGCCGAGAAGAGATACATAGTCATCCCCACCAACTCCATTGCCAAACACGTTTCCAACATTTTTTCCAATACCTCATTCCGAGTATCTACCTCCACATCCACCACCATCAAGGACATTACCAGTAACAGACAGGGCAAGCTTCAATCCATTGCAGGGTTATACACAATCCCTTGTAATGACTGCAGCAAATTATACATCGGCAAAACATACAGAGACCTGCAAACACGTATTTCAGAACACCAGTACGCAGGCAGATCTGACGACCCAAGGAATGCCTGTGTTCAACACCGAAATTCACACAACCATTTAATCAACTACAGAAACGCAAGACTCATCGCCAGAGAAGACAACACTCAATACCGAAGAATCCTGGAAATAAATGGTATAAAATACCGACACAATGGAAAAATAAACACATAAGCAGTATAATGTGATCCTCTTTACTGTAGGACATTTACGGTGGCGGCAGCAAGTTTGTTGCTCCTGTATTTTACGTCCATCAGAGGTTCCTAGCAATGCTGTGATGGCCTAGCAAGCACCCACTTAACACTAAGATACGTGGACACCCAGAATGATATAACTCAACTGCAACTATAGAGGTAAGGCTTATTGGTCTATAGTTCGAAACTAAGGACCTGTCACCTGCCTTGTAAATATGTATTACATTTTCCACTTGTCTGGCACTATGCTAGTTTGTAGTGAAATCACCCAAAATACACTATACAACCTACTGAAGACTTGTGTTACCGCCATCTACCCCGCTGCCAGGCAAAAGGAAAATTTCAACATCTGCACACTACCCAGTATCTACATTTCATCTGACACAACTGTCAATGGCCAGGGGACAGGGCAGCAAGAGAAGGTCCAGTAACCAACCAAGGACTCCCAGCAACACAGGTGAGAGAAGCAATACTACACGGAAAACTTCTGCTGCCAGCCAGGACACAACCCTCACCACCACCCAGATTAGATTTTGCCACCGAAGTTGCTAGTTTATTGTGCACCCCATATCCATCCTGTGGACGGTAGCGCAAGAGCATATGGATACACAAAAGGCCTAGGCACTAGGCCCCAAAGGGATTAACAATTGTACATTTGGATTTATATCTACATACCGCCACCCAGCGCCACCACAACAACACTCGCCTGTCAACAACAACAACAACCATGACCACCTCCACAAGAAACCAAGATAATTCCTTCGCTGAATTGGAGGACTTGAAAATTAAATACCCAGAAATAGCCTAACTCATCAGGAAGCAGTAAAAAATCAGCATGTTAACTCAGGAAATGGATGAACTTAAAAAGTCCAATGATACGTTAACCCGGGAAATTAAGGACTTGTGAGCCATCAACACAGTGCATGGACAGGATTACAGCTCTAGAAAATAATCAGACAACACTGGACCAACTAACCATCACCCACACCCAGTTTAGTTTGATATCTTTATTATGCACCCCATACCCATCCTGTGGGCGGTAGTCAAAAGATTACAGAGGTACATAATGGGTCCAGGGACTGGACCTCAAAGTTTGATAGCTGAGCAAGTTACAAATGTAATGAACTCAGATGGTCACAATCATGACAAGTTACAAAGGTATTTGCAGATTACAGAGGTATATATAGGGTCCAGAGACTGGGCCCCAAAGTTTTGATAGCTGAACAAGGTACAATGGTAATTAATTCACTAGTTACAAGGTAATGAATCATGTAAGTAAGTAAATTTACTTACGTCTGTACATGGTTGCAATCATGAACAAATTATAAAGCAATGAGCAATCTATTAGTCTACACCCAGCCACAACTGTAATGAGTTATTGGTGCAAATTTTAATTGTTGGGTCACACACACACACACACACACACACACACACACACACACACACACACACACACACACACACACATACATACACACATACATATACACACACACACACATACACACACACATACACATACACACATATACACATACACATACACACACACACACACACACACACAGTTATAGTGGAGGCAGGAACCATACATAGTTTTAAGACGAGGTATGATAAAGCTCATGGAGCAGGGAGAGCAGAGACCCAGTAGCAGACAGCGAAGAGGCGGGGCCAGGAGCTGAGTATCGACCCCTGCAACCACAATTAGGTGAGTACATACATACACACACATGCCCCGATGGCATGGTGGCTAGCGCTCTTGCTTCACGCACGGAGGGCCCGGGTTCAATTCCCGGCGGGACCGAAAAATTTCGAAGTGTTTCGTTACACACACACACACATACATACAACAGGCCTAGTGTCTAATCGACATGTGCCTAGGACAAAATGGTAACTAACTAACATACATATATATATATATACACACACATACATGTATATACATACACACATACACACACATATATACATACACACACGCACATACAACAGGCACAGTTTTCAATCGACATGTGCATAGGACAAAATGGTAATTAATATACATGCATACACACACATACACACACACAAATGGGCAGATACCTGAGGTATGGAAGAAGGCCAATGTAGTCCCCATCTTTAAAAAAGGAGACAGAAAAGAAGCACTAAACTATAGACCGGTGTCACTTACATGTATAGTGTGCAAAGTCCTGGAGAAAATCATCAGGAAAAGAATGGTGGAACACCTCGAGCTGAACAGGATAATAAACACCAGACAGCATGGATTCCGGGAAGGCAAATCCTGTGTAACAAACCTCCTAGAGTTCTATGATAAAGTAACAGAGGTAAGGCAAGAGAGAGAAGGGTGGGTTGATTGCATTTTCCTGGACTGCAGGAAGGCCTTCGACACAGTTCCTCACATGAGATTAGTAAAGAAGTTGGAAGAACAAGCATGTATAACAGGAAGGGCACTGGAATGGATCAGGGAATACCTCACAGGGAGGCAACAACGGGTCATGGTGCGTGATGAGGTATCACAGTGGGCGCCTGTGACAAGCAGCGTACCGCAGGGGTCAGTCCTAGGACCAGTGTTATTTTTGGTATATGTAAACGACATGACGGATGGGATAGACTCAGAAGTGTCTCTGTTCGCAGATGATGTGAAATTAATGAGAATCACATCGGAAGAGGACCAAGCAGGACTTCAAACAGACCTGGACAAGCTTGACATCTGGTCTAGCAACTGGCTTCTCGAATTCAATCCCACCAAATGCAAAGTCATGAAGATCGGAGAAGGACAAAGAAGACCGCTGACAGAGTACAGGCTAGGTGGACATGGGCTACAAACCTCGGCAAAGGAGAAAGACCTTGGCGTGAGTATAACGCCAAGTACGTCTCCGGAGGCACACATCAACCAGATAACTGCGGCAGCATATGGGCGACTGGCAAACCTAAGATTAGCGTTCCGTTACCTAAACAAGGAATTGTTCAAGACACTGTACACCGTGTACGTCAGGCCCATACTAGAATATGCAGCACCAGTCTGGAACCCACACCTGGTCAAGCACGTAAAGAAACTAGAGAAAGTGCAAAGGTTTGCGACAAAGCTAGTTCCACAACTCAGGGGTCTGTCCTATGAAGAAAGGTTGAGGAAATAGGACTAACAACACTGGAGGAAAGAAGGGTCAGAGGAGACATGATAACGACATACAAAATACTGCTTGGAATCGACAAGGTAGACAGGGACAGGATGTTCCAGAGAGGAACACAGAAACAAGGGGACACAACAGGAAGCTGAAGACTCAGATGAGTCAAAGGGATGTTAGGAAGCATTTCTTCAGCCACAGAGTAGTCAGGAAGTGGAATAGTCTAGAGAAAGATATAGTGGAGGCAGGAACCATACATAGTTTTAAGACGAGGTATGATAAAGCTCATGGAGCAGGAGAGCAAAGACCCAGTAGTGGACAGCGAAGAGGCAGGGCCAGGAGCTGAGTCTCGACCCCTGCAACCACAATTGGGTGAGTACAATTAGGTGAGTACACACATACACACACACGTGGCAATGCTTTATTTACAGGGAGCAAAGTCAGGGTATTTTTCCAGAATGGTCTGTAATATACCACTGTGGATAAAATACTTTGACATATCTTGAACATTTCTGAGTGAGTTGTCTCTGAATTCATTAATTTTATCGCACTCCAGTACATAATGACGCAGGGTGTGACAATAATCCAACTGGCAAAGTTTACATTTTGTTTGGTCTACATCTGGTGGTGGTGATTTAACCTGCCAAAGATACTTGTAACCCAGCCGGAGGCGAGGCGGTAGAAACAAGTTACCCACCTGACCACCCACATCAAGAATGAAAGAGAAAGAGTGGACTTACAACTTACAGATGTTATGAACAATTTCCCAAAACCACTTCGACCAACAACAATTATCTGACTCAGTTGTAGTGAACAGCAAACATCTTCCAGCAACTATAACTCAGAAAACATGTAAACAAACCACCTTCAACTCATCCAATATCATCTTCATCTCAACATACACAAATTAGGATGCACACCTGACTAGGTAAGCTCCCTTGTACATCCTAGTCCTAATATATCATTAATGTTCACTGTACAGACGGAAATCTATAGTGGGTGTGCAGTGCCTTCCCTCATAACACATAATTACTGACTTACATATTAGGAAGGTAATACGTGTTCTCTGCCTCGCCTACAGGCGGCGCATGGTGCCGCCGGCCCACCAACTTTGACTCTCACTATGTCACGTCACCTACATCCCACAACATCCCCAGTTTCCAGCAGGAAACTCCTCACTCGGTGACGTAATCCCATAGGTACGCCGGCGGACGTCTGTCTCTGCGAGGTCTTGGAGGTGGCGATGCAGGGGTGTGTCGTGATATGGTCGGGTCGGGTCCTGGCTCTTCTGCCCGTGGGACTGCCTGGTCCATGCGCTCTATGGGAGGGTTTGGGTTTATTGCTGTGCCGTGCAACTGTGGAGGCATCGGGCGCCGGAGGCAGCTCGCCGTCCTGTACTTCACCACTGGCTGGCGTGGATGGGGTGTTGGAAGGCTGATCACAAGTATATGGTGATGACACAGGCTGGTTGGTATTGGCCAGCCCCTGGATGTGGCGCAGGAACCGCCGATTCCGCAAAGTGAGCCGACCCGAGCCATCTACCTTGACCAAGTACTGGTCAAACGGCTTCGTTCCACTGACACCCATATTGCCTTTGTCTAGTGAGGTGAATGTCCCTTGACCCTCCTATAAACCGGTATCCTTTAACCCATCGCCAGTGTGAAACTGCTGTGTCAGCTATGAGTATAGTTGATGGCCTTGATGACGTAAATCCTGATGAAGGCAGATTTGAAATATACCTCAGTAAACACTCTAGGAAAAGGAACGAGGCTTCCAGAGAAAGCTTGCTGAAAGCAATACAGGGGGCACACCCTCCCAAAGCTGTCAGGTTAGATTTCCCTAACAACACTGATCAAGAGAGTAAGTGTAATTGGTTTTACAAAGCTAGTGTAGACAACCCAGAGAAAACGATCAAGTTTCTCCATGATGAGGAAAACTATGTATTTGTGCCTAATGAGTCAACATTTATAGACAAACTTCTCGCTAAAGAATATACCAACATCAAACTCCGAGCTGCCCCACCTAGGGCACCTAAAGTGCTCATTGTCATATACAACGTCAACAAGCACTTGAATCCTAAATATCTGGTGTCAGAGCAAGTTGCAAGCCCTCGTCGACTTCCCAACGATCTGATATTAGCTGAGTGGACTGGCCAGGGACTTTGCCACACTATATTCACTCCCGTGCTGCCCTCAACAGGCGCTATAACATTGCATTGTACAGACCTCCTCAACGTCGATGTTATAAGTGTCAACGTTGGGCCACATTGCCAGGAAATGCCCAGTTAAGTCACACTGGTGTGCAGTGTGCCAATGCTCATTCTTCTGAACCGTGTTATGATTTGATCAACAGCAACAGACTGTTGCTAAACGATGTATCAATTGTAAGACTTCAGGAGTCACAAAAACCAGGGCAAACGGAAACCAGGCCTATGTAATATTATGCACTTGGTATCAGCAGGCATGGAAAATCTGGAAATCAGATGGGACATGCAATTATGATCACCCCAGAAAATGCCATTCCCATATGAAAACAGGCAAATGCAACCTCCGTCCTGTAAGTTTTTCCACCCTGAAATGTGCCACACATCAATTCAGGAAAGACAGTGCTATAACTTATATTGCCAGGCATACCACCTAAAGGGTACGAGGCGACACAGAACATCCAGACCATGGCAAAATCAGGGTAGCCACAGCCACTCCGGGAGAGAGGTTTTTAGTGCCAGGAAGGAAAAAAGCTGACAGGAAATGACAGAAATTGTACACCAACTGCAATCATTTCTGGAGTGGAATCAGAGTCAGTGGCCTCCACTCCTTACAACAGATATTAGAGCCAGGAAAAAAGACCCCCCCATACCACCAATACCACCAATCCAACTACATTCATCTTTCTTATAAGGGCAAAAGCAACAAACAACAAGGTACCTTTTCATTGTGGACTGTTTTAGAGTCAAATTCTATGTTTGCGGGTTTTACGAGACCCCCATAAGAGATCACGGGCAATAAATATGGATCCCGGGGTAAAACCCATACAGGTGTGACAGAGTGAACAGGCAAAAAAGGGGGTTGGCCCCATATCCAGAGTCACTTATATGTTCAGAACTACAAAACCTCTGATTAGTTGAAGTATTGAAAAAGGTCAAAACAAACCGGTCATTGTGGTTGTCTAAAAACCCCCCGGGGCAAGTTCCAACAATTCCGGAACAGCTTTTGAAAATTGACCCCTGTCTGGAAAATCTTCCACTCCCCCCAACATCTTGCATTGGGGATTTCAACCTTAGCACCTAAAAAGGAGGAACATTGCAAAAAGGGTAGCAGAGATAAACCAGGAGGTAGCTAGATGAAAATTCACAATGCATGAACTTTTTAAATCTCTGCACCAAGTTCACCAAACCAGAAATATAGAGCCCCCAAAATTAGAGAATACCCGGGCCCCATTCCCCAAAAATGATGATCTGATACGAAATGTCATCTATCATCGTACGTTGATCGTGCCCACATAAAGCCTGGTTGATCAGGCTCTGATCCAACAAAAACCTGGTCAAGACCGGGGCCCCGGGGGCGTTGACCCTGGAATTCTCTCCGGTAGCTCCAGGTAATAGGGTCCAGACATGCATGTGGGAGCCCCGATCAACAAAAAGTGATCAGCCGTGGGGGGCTTTTCCAAATTCAACTTCAATAACAAAAACATAAAGGGGGGACCAAGTAAACCAAGTCCAAAAGATATAAACTGGGAAATTGCCTAAGCATCACGGATCCCAACCATTCTAGAACAAATTAACTCTTTTGGGACTTGAGGTTTGCTCAAAGGGAAATTCCCTTAAGGAAAAAGGGGGAGAAGATGCAAATTAGAAAAGTCGCTCCCTATCAGGCGAAGGACAGAATAACGGAGAGGCTACGGGGGCCCAAAATCTCGAAATACGTAGGGGGACACTAGTCAGAGAAATAGCAAACATCAATTAAAACTAAAGGAATCTTATAGGAATCAAAGACACGGGGAAAAACTAAGAGCCATAAATGAAATTGAAAGAAACCTTTAAATATTTCTTTTCCTATCAAAACAAAGTCGAGAACAACAACCAGTATTGGGCCCCCCTTAAACCGGATGGGTCCTACAAATGACAGCAAGGAAATGGTAGTTACTTAAAACCCAAAGACTCAGTCTTTGCGAGCCACTAACCCGACTGAAAATCGAAAACCTAAATGATTTTTTTATGAGAGTGCCACAGAACTTGACAAAACGCATGCCTTTCTGACATCATCACGACGCAAATGATTTCAAAAAGGCAATAAATGACATGCCCATGCACTCCGCTCCAGGCCCAGACTCATGGAACTCCGTGTTCATCAAGAACTGCAGGAAGCCCCTATCACATGCTTTTAACATCCTAGGGGAGAGGAGCGGGACACTGGGATCGTCCCGCAGCTACTAAAAACAACAGACATAGCCCCGCTCCACAAAGGGGCAGTAAACAAAAAAAAGAACTACAGACCAATTGCGCTAACGTCCCTATCAAAAAAAATTTTTAAAAAAGGGGGTTTTAAAAAGCAAGATCGCCACCCATTTTGGGATACCCATCAATTGCACAACCCAGGACAGCATGGGTTTAGGCAGGCCGCCCCCCTTTGTCCCAACTACTGGACCACTACGACAAGGTCCTGGATGCTCTAGAAGATAAACAGAATGCAGATGTTAATACACAGATTTTGCAAAATTTTTTGGGACAAGTGTGACCATGGTGTAATAAACACACAAAATGCGTGATAAAGGAATAACAGGAAAAGTTGGTAGATGGATCTATAATTTCCCAACATGTAGAACACAAAGAGTAGTAGTCAACAGAGTATAGTCTGAGGGAGCTACTGGGGGAAAAACCCCTTTTTCCACAAGGCACAGTACTTGCTCCCATCCTATTCCTCATCCTCATATCAGACATTGACAGGGGTATAAGCCACAGGGGGTGTGTCTTCCTTTTCAGATGACACCCGAATTTTGTATGACAGTGTCCACCGTTGAAGACACTTCAAACTCCAACAGACATAAACCAAATCTTTAAATGGGCTGCAGAAAACAATATGAAGTTCAAGATGAGAAAAATTTTTTTTACTCAGACACGGAAAACGAAGAAATTAAAATCTCATGGAGTACAAAACCAATTCCCCAAACCCCACAATAGGGAAAAAAATAATGTCAAAGATCTGGGAGTGATCATGTCAGAGGATCTCACCTTCAAGGACCATAACAATGTAGCAATTTTTTATCTGCTCGAAAAAATGACAGGATGGATAATGAGAACCTTCAAAACCAGGGGTGCCAAGCCCATGTTGACACTTTTACAGATCGCTTGTTCTATCTAGGTTGGGAAAATTGCTGCCCCACTAACTGCACCTTTCAAGGTGGGTGAAATTGCTGACCTTGAAAATGTGCAGGGGGAAACCTTTTCCGCAAGCATAAGTGGATAAAAACCCCCCAACTACTGGGAACGGGGAAATTCCCCAAACCTGTACTCTCTAGAACGCAGGCGGGGAGAGATACATTATTATATACACATGGAAGATTCTGGGGGCTTAGTACCAAACTTGCACACAAAAATCCTCCCTACGAAAGGAAAAAACTCGGCATTCGGGGGTAACATCCCATAATGAAGAAGGGGCCACTAGCATGTTGAGGGGCAACACAATAAGGTCAGGGGCCCCAAAATTGTTCAACTGCCTCCAGCATACATCAGGGGGGGACCAACAAGCCTCTGGCTGTCTTCAAGCAGGCACTGGGCAGGCACCTCAAGTCGGGGACCTGATCAGCCGGGCTGTGGTTCGTACATTGGGCTGCGGCGGGGCCCCCCCGTTGTGCGTGGGTCTTGGGGAGAAAATAGGAGGTCAAAGATAATTCCCTTTTTGGGTGGTTTTTTGGGATATTTACAGTAAGTGAAGGAGAGTCCCCCACCGTCTGTCTCGCTCTTTGGGCCCCCCGTTAGTGAGCGGAGTGCGCCTATATCAGACTGTGCACATGCGTTTAGCCTCTGACGTCAGCGGGTACCGTGACGTCACACGCAAAGGGGCCAGCTGTATAAAGAGGAAAGATACACTACACATTATACACCCCATACACGCCTATCACGCCCGCTTTTTCCTGTTTTTCGTGTTTT
>WNWK01016514.1:0-44721 GCA_009830355.1 Cherax destructor
TCTCGATCTTTATTGCTAATACTTCAACTACATCATTTGAGGCATTTAGTAGTTCTGAATATATAAGTGACTCTGTGATATACAGGCCAACTTCCCCTTTTTGTCTGTTCACTCTGTCACATCTGTATAGGTTGTAGCCCGGGATCCATATTTCATTGTCTAAGTGATCCCTTATGTGGGTCTCTGTGAAAGCCGCAAACATAGCATTTGACTCTGTAAGGAGTCCATGGATGTAAGATATTTTGTTGTTTGTTGCTGGCTTTAGACCCTGAATATTTGCAAAGATGAATGTTGTTGGATTGGTGGTATTGGTGGTATGGAGGGGGTCTTTTTTTCCTGGCACTAATATCTGTTGTATTGGAGTGGAGGCCATTGACTGTTATTCAACTCCAGAAGTGATTGCAGTTGGTGTACAATTTCTGTCCTTTTCTGCCAGCTTTTTTTCCTTCCTGGCACTAAAAAACCTCTCTCTCCGGTGTAACTGTGGCTACCCAGGTTTTGCCATGGTCTGGATGTTGTGTGTCGCCTCGTACCCTTTAGGTGGTATGCCTGGCAATATAAGTTATAGCACTGTCTTTCCTCAATTGATGAGTGGCACATTTCGGGGTGGAGAAACTTACAGGACGGGAGGTTGCATTTTCCTGTTTTCATATGGGAACGGCATTTTATGGGGTGATCATAATTGCATGTCCCATCTGATTTCCCAGATTTTCCATGCCTGCAGATACCAAGAGCATAATATTCACATAGGCCTGTCAATTTATCTTCAGTATTTCGCAGGGCATCCCCCTGTTTACTATCCGCCGGGGTATTGCTAGTTTGTAGCACTAGTTTTTGTGTGTCCTTGTCTACACCTTTTTCCCCATTATTTACGTCACTAGAGCTCCTGTCTCTCTTCAGGTCACCATCATCTTACCGCTTAAAGTTTTTGTTATTGTGAGCACATGACTTCTACCATAGAACAAAACAAGAGATGCCAAGCCTATGATGATCCATTTTAAATAACTTGTTCTTTCTAGGCTGGAATACTGCTGTACATTAACATCACCATTCAAGGCAGGTGAAATTGCAGATCTAGAGAATGTACAGAGAACCTTTACTGCACGTATAAGTTCCGTCAAACACCTTAACTACTGGGAACGCTTGGAAGCACTTGACTTGTACTCACTGGAACGCAGGCGAGAGAGACACATCATAATGTACACCTGGAAGATCCTGGAGGGACTGGTCCCTAATCTGCACACACAAATCACTCCCTACGAAAGCAAAAGACTGGGCAGGCAGTGCAACATACCCCCAGTGAAAAGTAGGGGTGTCATTAGTACACTAAGAGAAAACACAATAAGTGTCCGGGGCCCAAGACTGTTCAACAGCTTCCCACCAGCCATAAGGGGAATTACCAATAGACCCCTGGTTGTCTTCAAGAGGGAGCTGGACAGATACTTAAAGTCAGTACCAGATCAGCCAGGCTGTGGTTCGTACATTGGACTATGTGCGGCCAGCAGTAACAGCCTGGTTGATCAGGCCCTGATCCACCGGGAGGCCTGGTCATGGACCGAGCAGTGGGGGTGTTGATCCCAGGAATACAGGTAGACAGGTAGACTCCAGGTAGATATATGTCACTACTACGGAGCAGGTATGGTAGTAATCTTTACGATGATGCTCCCATAACTCCCCTCTACCATGATGCTGCCATAACTCCCCTCTACCATGATGCTGCCATAACTCCCTCTACCATGATGCTGCCTAACTCTACCATGACTGCCATAACTCTCCTCTACCATGATGCTGTCATAACCTCTACCATGACTGCCACAACTCCCTCTACCATGATGCTGCCATAACTCCCCATACCATGATGCTCCCTAACTCCCTCTACCATGATGCTGCCATAACTCCCCTCTACAATGATGCTGTCATAACTCCCTCTACCATGATGCTGCCACAACTCCCCTCTACCATGATGCTGCCATAACTCCCCATACCATGATGCTGCCATAACTCCCCTCTACCATGATGCTGCCATAACTCCCTCTACCATGATGCTGTCATAACTCCCTCTACCATGATGCTGCCATAACTCCCCTCTACCATGATGCTGCCATAACTCCCTCTACCATGATGCTGCCATAACTCCCCTACCATGATGCTCCATAACTCCCCTCTACCATGATGCTGCCATAACTCCCCTCTACAATGATGCTGTCATAACTCCCTCTACCATGATGCTGCCAAACTCCTCACCGATGCTGCATACCCTACCATGATGCTGCCATAACTCCCTCTACCATGATGCTGCCATAACTCCCTCTACCATGATGCTGTCATAACTCCCTCTACCATGATGCTGCCATAACTCCCCTCTACCATGATGCTGCCATAACTTCCCTCTACCATGATGCTGCCATAACTCCCCTTTACCATGATGCTGTTATAACTCCCCTCTACCATGATGCTGCCATAACTCCCCTATACAATGATGCTGCTATAACTCCCCTCTACTATGATGCTGCCATAACTACCCTCTACCATGATGCTACCATACCTCCCCTCTATCATGATGCTCCTATAACTCTCCTCTACCATGATGCCATAACTCCCATCTACCATGATGCTGTCATAACTCCCCCGTACCATGATTCTGACATAACTCCCCTCTACCATGATGCTACCATACCTCTCCTCATGATGCTCCCATAACTCCCCCTCTACCATGATGCCATAACTCCCCTCTACCATGATGCTACCACACCTCCCTTCATGATGCTCCCATAACTCCCCCTCTACCATGATGCCATAACTCCCCTCTACCATGATGCTGTCATAACTCCCCCGTACCATGATGCTGTCATAAATCCCCTCTACCATTATGCTGCCATAACTCCCCTCTACCATGATGATGTAAGAACAACCACGTCACAGTTGGTACCACTGATACAACCACGTCATAGTACCATTGATACAAAGACGTCACAGTTGGTACCACTGATACAACCCCGTCACAGTAATCCTTGTTCTGTAGCTCAATGGTACCGTGTTGGACCTGCTACGTGGCAGAACCACGGTTCGACTCCCACTTTATTCTTCTGTTTATTCACTGACAGTCGATCATTATTGCTTCAATCTCTCTCTCTCTCATATATATATATATATATATATATATATATATATATATATATATATATATATATATATATATATATATATATATGAGCATTTTTGTGTATGGTACAAGATATGGGAGGAAGGAGTGAGGGAAGATAAAGTGGAGGTGCTGGAGGTGAGGGAGGAAAGGCGGATGTCATTGTCAAGTGAGCAAGTGTAAGGTAAACACGTGACGTCACACTGAAGGCCAAGGAGCAAGCATAAGATAAATATGTGACGTCACGCTGAAGGCCCGAGAATAAGCATAAGGTAAACACATGACGTCACACTGAAAGTAAGAGAGCAAGCATAAGGTAAACACATGACGTCACACTGAAGGCCAGGGAAC
Source organism: Cherax destructor (assembly GCA_009830355.1). Classification (NCBI taxonomy): domain Eukaryota; kingdom Metazoa; phylum Arthropoda; class Malacostraca; order Decapoda; family Parastacidae; genus Cherax; species Cherax destructor. Next base: position 3,494 of record WNWK01016514.1, read on the forward strand.
AGCATAAGGTAAATACGTGACGTCACACTGAAGGCCAGGGAGCAAGCATAAGGTAAACACGTGACGTCACACTGAAGGCTAGGGAACAAGCATAATGTTAACACGTGATGTCACAATGAAGGCCCGAGAACAAGCATAAGGTAAATATATATATATATAATATATATATATATATATATATATATATATATATATATATATATATATATATATATATATATATTCTTGATATACCTTTGATGGGTTTCGAGAATTTTGCCTACTTCCCCAGTCAGGTCGAGGACCAGGCTGGTCTGATGCTAGCCTGAACAACCAGACTGTCGTTGCCGGTGACCCGCTGCTCCACATATCCATCACAACCTGGTTGATATGACGTCACGGTGAAGGCCAGTAAACAAGCATAAAGCAAACTAGAAATTTCATATTGAATGGCTAAAAAAATCGAGGGTGATGTCAGGGTGATATCAAGTTGATGTCAGGGTGATGTCAAGGTGATGTCAGGGTGATGATGCCAGGGTAGTGGTGTCAGGGTGATATCAGTGTGATGTCAAGGTGATGTCAGGGTGATGTCAGGGTAGTGGTGTCAGGGTGATGTCAGGGTGATGTCAGGGTAGTGGTGTCAGGGTGATGTCAAGGTGGTGATGTCTGAGTGGTGGTGTCAGAATTATGTCAGGGTGGTGTTGTCAGAGTGGTGATATGGTGATGATGTCAGGGTGCTGTGAGAGTGGTGATGTCAGAGTGATGTCAGGGTAAACACCTGTACCATCATCAGTAAACACGTGTACCATCATTAGTATACACCTGTTCCATCATTAGCAAGCACCTGTACCATCATCAGTAAACACCTGTCCCATCATCAATAAACACCTGTCTTATCTGTAAACACCTGTACCATCATCAGTAAACACCTGTACCACCATCAGTAAACACCTGTACCATCATCAGTAAACACCTGTATCATCAGTACACACCTGTGCCATCATCACTACACACCTGTATTATCAGTAAACACCTGTACCATCAGAAAACACCTTCACCATCTTTAAACTCCTGTACCATCATCAGTAAACACCTGTACCATCATCAGTAAACACCTATACCACCATCAGTAAACACCTGTCCCATCATCAATAAACACCTGCACCATCATCAGCAAACACCTGTACCATCATCAATAAACACCTGTCCCATCATCAGTAAACACCTGTACCGTCATCAGTAAACACCTGTACCATCATCAGTAAACACGTGTACCATCATCAGTAAACACCTGTACCATCATCAATAAACACTTGTCCCATCATCAATAAATACCTGCATCATCAATAAACACCTGTACCATCATCAGTAAATACCTGTACCATCATCAGTAAACACCTGTACCATCATCAGTAAACACCTGTACCATCATCAGTAAACACGTGTACCATCAGTAAACACGTTTACCATCATCAGTAAACACCTGTACCATCATCAATAAACACTTGTCCCATCATCAATAAATACCTGCACCATCATCAATAAACACCTGCACCATCATTAGCAAACACCTGTACCATCATCAGTAAACACCTGTACCATCATCAGTAAACACCTGTACCATCATCAGTAAACACCTCTACCATCATCAGTAAACACCTGTACCATCATCAGTAAACATCTGTACCATCATCAATAAACACCTGTACACAACACAAGAAGTGTAAACAATATATGTATTTTAAAATCTGATGTCCTGGTCAGCTGGTCATCTCCTTAATGACAATTATGCTGCAGGCTTTACCAATCACAACACATGAATGTACTTAACAAAGCTTTGATTGGCTTATCAATACTGAGGTTGCCAAGCGTCGCCACAACACAGGCATATTACCGGGCTGCCGGGTGTACGATAATGCCTGGCACGCGCCCCAAGGAAATGCTTAAAATTATATTGTGAGACCATTAAGAAGAGAATATTTTCCCTCTTAGCATATACCTACCAGCAAGTTAATTCATTATTTTTTAACACAACGCTGGATCAACATTTATGTGACGTTACGCGGAGCGATATAAATTTTGTGTTACATGAATCAAAATAAGGAATTTGCATATGGTGGGTAGAGTATAATGGAGTCTGGGTACAAAGGGAGAGCTTATGTCTCCTTACGTTCACGATGGAATCCCAGGCAGCCCTACTGAGGCAGAACAGATTTTATAAACAACGTGAGAATTCTCCGAGCGCTGCAGGGGAGATTCTTGAACCAGACAAACGTACACACACACACACACACACACACACACACACACACACACACACACAGTGATAGTCGTCCAGATATTTTACAGAGTAAGGACAGGCAGCATTAAACTACAGGTCAGTGCCACTGGCATACATAGTATGTAAGAATACGAGAGGAGTGGTGAAGCACCTGGGAAGGAACAGGTATATGAACAATAGCCAACATGGTTTCAGAGATTGTAAATCCTGTCGCATAAATCTGCTAGACTTCTATGAGAAGGTAACAGAAGTTAGGCAGTAGAGTAATGGATAGACTAGATTTTTTCGAGTGTAAGAACGCCTCTGATAGAGCACCTCACAAGAGACTGGGATAAAAGCTAGAGGAGCAGGCAGGAATGACACAGAGAGCTCTACAGTGAAGAAAGGGATACCTAACAGAAAGGAAACAACGAGTACTTGTTCAGAAGGAGGCGTCGGAATGGGCAAGTGTGGCGAGTGGGGTTCCACAAGGGTCAGTACTGAGATATGTACTGTTGCTTGTGTATATAAACGACATGACAGAAGATATAGTTAAAGTTATCTTTGTCTGCAGATGATGTAAAACTGATGAGAAAATAAACAAGAGCAGACCAAGAGCAAGTACAAACAAAGCTGGACAAGCTTACAGGACTGGGCTCACAAGTGGCTATTGGAGTTTAACCCCAGAAAATACAGAACTGTGATAATTAGGGAAGAGTAAAAATGACCAGAAACAAATTACAGTCTCGGGGAACAAAAGGATGCAAACGTCCCTGAAAGAGAAGAACCTGGGGGTGAGCACAGCTACAAACATATTCCCTTCACATTACACTTCAATACTTGACCCTTCCCCCCCCCCTCACCATCCAGCAGACTCTCTCACCCGACATAATCAAAACCAACAAGGCATCTATTTTAAACACGGTGTAGAGGTTGTAAGGGTCAGGCAGACAAGCCGGATCTAACAAGCTACCAGCAGTTCCCAGGTAGCAGCAGAGACAACAGCAGGAGGTGTATTGTGGTGTGTCAGAGCAGACATTCCTGCTGCCCAGGGCACATTCTTGCACCTCTTCTCACACTCAAAAGATGGCGACACCCGTCCGTCCTCAAGTGTCCACTGCTGCCATCTGTTGGCAAGAGGAGGAGACGAGCGGCAGCCCTTCTGCAAGTGCATGGCAGCTCTCTGATCATCATCAACAAATGGCGACATCAACAGCAAAACTTATACAAGGGTGAGACTGTGTGTATGACTGAGCAAGTTTGAGTCGGAAGGGAAGGTGGGTATGGAGGCTACCCAACCAGAAATAGAGACGGGTAGGGCATCGTTTTCTATATGTGGCAGGAATGTTGTGTTGAAGGTGGAACTCTACTGGTCCATCAGTGTACCTTTCACACTGCTGGTCCATAAGCGTACCTCTGTTGGTCCATAAGTGTAGCTGTCACACTGTTGGTCCATCAGCCGTATGTCACACTGTTGGTCCATCACCTGGACCTGCTGAAACATCACCAGTTGGACTAGTCACACTGCTGGTCCATCACTTGGACCAGTCACGCTGCTGGTCCATCAACTGGACCTTTCACACCCTCTTATGCTCCTCTGTTTTGCCCTTCTATCTCTCTAGTTTGAACCAAGAGTTTTTTCTTTATCTTTCCTATCCCCCCTTCTCCCCCTTCTCCCCCTTCTCCCCCTTCTCCCCTTCTCCCCCTTCTCCTCTGCCTTCCCGTGCAGGAACTCCATGTCACTGACTTATTTTTTTCCAGATTCCTTTGTAAACTCTGGCTTCCTGAGCCCCGGGCCTCCCGTTCTTTCCCTCTTTGTTTAGACTTCAGTACTCTGTGGTCACTAGCGTCCAGGAGACTTTTATTTCATTACACTTATGTCAATCAAACATACACCCATGTCAAACATACTAACACCTATGTCAAACATACACCTATGTCAAACATACTTACACCTATGTCAAACATACACCTATGTCAAACATACTAACACCTATGTCAAACATACTAACACCTATGTCAAACATACACTTATGCTCGCTCATTTTCTCTCTTGTGTCCTTAATGCGCTGACACAAAGTGTATGTGTATCTACTCGCCTACTTTTTCTCACTTGTTTTTGGTTGCAGGAGTCGAGTCTCAGCTCCTGGGCCCCGACCATCCTGAGACTGAAGAAATAATTCCTGACATCCTTGTGGCTTATCTGTGTCTTTTATTTTCAGCTGTGTCCCACGAGTTACTACTTCTCACCTGTGTGTGTACTCTTATATGCTCACCTATATGTGGTTGCAGGGGTCGTATCACAGCTCCTGGCACCGCCTCTTCGCTCGTCGCTACAAGGTCCACTGTCTCCTTGCTCCATGAGATTTATCGAACCTCTTCTTAAAGCTATGTATGGATCCTGCCTCCACTACATCACTATTCAGATTGTTCCACTTCCTGACAACTCTATGACTGAAGAAATACTTCCTAGCATCCCTATGACTCATATGAGTTTTCAAATTCCAGTTGTAACCCCTTGTTCCTGTGTCCCATCTCTGAAACACTCTGTCCCTGTCCACTGTATCAATTCCTCTCAGTATTTTGCACGTCGTTATCATGTCTCCCCTGACCCTCCTGTCCTCCAGTGTTGTCACGTTAAGTTCCCTTAACCTCTCCTCATAGGACATAGCCCTTAGCTCCAGGACTAGTCTTGTTGCAAGCTTTTGCACATTCTATGTGTGTGTGTGTGCTCACATAGTTGTACTCACCTAGTTGTGGTTGCAGGGGTCGAGTCACAGCTCCTGGCCCCGCCTCTTCACTGGCCGCCACTGGGTCACTCTTCCTGCCCATTGAGCTTTATCATACCTCTTCTTAAAGCTATGTATGGATCCTGCCTCCACTACATCGCTTCCCAAACTATTCCACTTCCTGACCACTCTGTGACTGAAGAAATACTTCCTAACATCCCTGTGATTCATCTGAGTTTTCAACTTCCAACTGTGTCCCCTTGTTGCTGTGTCCCATCTCTGGAACATTCTGTCTCTGTCCACCTTGTGTGTGTGTGTGTACTCACCTAATTGTGTTTGAAGGGGTCGATTCATAGCTCCTGGCCCCGCCTCTTCACTGATTGCTACTAGGTCCTCTCTCTCCCTGCTCCATGAGCTTTATCAAACCTCGTCTTAAAACTATGTATGGTTCCTGCCTCCACTATGCAGCACCAGTTTGGAACCCCCACCTAACCAAGCACGTAAAGAAGCTAGATAAAGTGTGTGTGTGCGTGTGTGTGTACTCACCTAATTGTACTCACCTAATTGTGGTTGCAAGGTTCGAGACTCAGCTCCTGGACCCGCCTCTTCGCTGTCCGCTACTGGGTCTCTGCTCTCCCTGCTCCATGAGCTTTATCATACCTTGTCTTAAAACTATGTATGGTTCCTGCCTCCACTATATCTTTCTCTAGACTATTCCACTTCTGACTACTCTGTGGCTGAAGAAATGCTTCCTAACATCCCTTTGACTCATCTGAGTCTTCAGCTTCCAGTTGTGTCCCCTTGTTTCTGTGTTCCCTCTCTGGAACATCCTGTCACTGTCTACTTTGTCAATTCCCCGCAGTATTTTGTATGTCGTTATCATGTCTCCTCTGACCCTTCTTTCCTCCAGTGTTGTTAGTCCTATTTCCCTCAACCTGTGCGTGTGTGTGTACTCACCTAATTGTGGTTGCAGGGGTCGAGACTCAGCTCCTGGCCCCGAGTGTGTGTGCGGTGTGTGTGTGTGTGTGTGTGTGTGCGTGTGTGCGTTTGTGTGTGTGCGCGTGCGTATGTATGTATGCGTGTGTGTGTACTCACCTAATTGTGGTTGCAGGGGTCGAGACTCAGCTCCTGGCCCCGTGTGTGTGTGTGTGTGTGTGTGCTCGTGTGTGTGTGCGTGTGTGTGTGTGTGTGTGTGTGTGTGTGTGTGTGTGTGTGCGGTGTGTGCATGCGTGTGTGTGTGTGTGTGCGTGTGTGTGCGTGTGTGTGTGCGTGCGTGTGTGTGTGCGTGTGTGTGTATGCATGTGTGTGTGTGTACTCACCTAGTTGTACTCACCTAGTTGTGGTTGCAGGGGTCGATTCATAGCTCCTGGACCCGCTTCTTCACTGGCCACTACTGGGTCACTCTCCCTGCGCCATGAGCTTTATCATACCTCTTCTTAAAGCTATGAATGGAACGTGCCTCCACTACATCGCTTCCCAAACTATTCCACTTCCCGACCACTCTGTGACTGAAGAAATACTTCCTAACATCCCTGTGATTCATCTGAGTCTTCAACTTCCAACTGTGTCACCTTGTTGCTGTGTCCCATCTCTGGAACATTCTGTCTCTGTCCACCTTGTCAATTCCTCTCAGTATCTTATATGTCGTTGTCATGTCCCCCCTATCTCTCCTGTCCTCCAATGTCGTCAGGTCGATTTCTCTTAACCTCTCCTCGTAGGACATACCCCTTAGCTCCGGGACTAGTCTTGTTGCAAACCTTTGCACTTTCTCTAGCTTCTTTACGTGCTTGGTTAGGTGGGGGTTCCAAACTGGTGCTGCATACTCCAGTATGGGCCTAACGTACACAGTGTACAGGGTCCTGAACGATTCTTTATTAAGATGTCGGAATGCTGTTCTTAGGTTTGCTAGGCACCCATATGCTGCCGCAGTTATTTGGTTGATGTGCGCCTCAGGAGATGTGCCTGGTGTTATACTCACCCCAAGATCTTTTTCCTTGACTTAGGTTTGTAGTCTCTGTCCCCCTAGACTGTACTCCGTCTGCGGTCTTCTTTGCCCTTCCCCAATCTTCATGACTTTGCACTTGGTGGGGTTGAACTCAAGGAGCCAATTGCTGGACCAGACTTGCAGCCTGTCCAGATCCCTTTGTAGTTCTGCCTGGTCCTCGTCCGATTGAATTCTTCTCATCAACTTCACATCATCTGCAAACAGGGACACTTCAGAGTCTATTCCTTCCGTCATGTCGTTCACAAATACCAGAAACAGCACTGGTCCTAGGACTGACCCCTGTGGAACCCCACTCGTCACCGGCGCCCACTCTGACACCTCGCCACGTACCATGACTCGCTGCTGTCTTCCTGACAGGTATTCCCTGATCCATTGTAGTGCCTTCCCTGTTATCCCTGCCTGGTCCTCCAGCTTCTGCACTAATCTCTTGTGTGGAACTGTGTCAAACGCCTTCTTACAGTCCAAGAATATGCAATCTACCCACCCCTCTCTCTCTTGTCTTACTGCTGTCACCCTGTCGTAGAACTCCAGTAGGTTTGTGACACAGGATTTCCCGTCCCTCAAACCGTGTTGGCCGTCGTTGATAAGCTCCACCACTAGGTGCTCCACCACTCTTCTCCTGATTATCTTCTCCATGACCTTGCATACTATACATGTCAGTGACACTGGTCTGTAGTTTAGTGCTACGTTCCTGTCTCCTTTTTTAAAGATTGGAACTACATTTGCTGTCTTCCATACCTCAGGTAGCTGCCCTGTTTCGATAGATGTGTTGAAGATTGTTGTTAGGGGTACACATAGCTCCTCTGCTCCCTCTCTCAGGACCCATGGAGAGATGTTATCCGGCCCCATCGCCTTTGAGGTATCCAGCTCACTTAGTAGCCTCTTCACTTCCTCCTCAGTTGTGTGTATTGTGTCCAGCACTTGATGGTGTACCCTACCTCTCCGCCTTTCTGGAGGCCCTTCTATCTCCTCTGTGAACACCTCTTCTATCTCCTCTGTGAACACCTCCCCTCTTTCCTTCCTCAGCCTGATCACCTGGTCCTTGACTGTTGTTCTCCTCCTGATGTGACTGTACAACAGCTTTGCGTCAGATTTGGCTTTCGCTGCTATGTGTGCGTGTGTGTGTGTATGTGTGTGTGTGTGCGTGTGTGTGTGTGCGTGCGTGCGGGAGCAATGTCTGCTTCATTGTTACAGACACAACACATCTATCTAGTCTTATGATAATAATAATTAATAATATCTTTATTTACTACAAGTACATGTACATGGTATACAGTCCTAGCTGACATCAGTGACATACTACTATATAGAAAGCCCCTTGTTGTGCTGAGCATTTCGGGAAAATTAGGTCAGTGTCCCAGGATGCGACTCACACCAGTCGACTAACACCCAGGTACCCATTTTACTGATAGGTGAACATAGACAACAATTGTAAAGAAACACGCCTAATGTTTCTGCCCTGGCTGGGAATCGAACCCAGGCCCTCGCCGTGTGAAGCGAGAGCTTTAGCCACCAGACCAGGATTGTTACTAACATTAATATTTTAGCTTAATCGTCGATTGTAACCTATTATATATCACAAGAAAATTACTTAAAAATCAAAATTAGTTTTAATTTAGGAAAAAGTGTAAGTAGAAGAGGGGAACCCATGGACCAAAATAGAAAATGTATCAAAGAAAACTGATAACTATAGTTATATAAGAGGGTATACTTGTCTAGATATTCTCTTTAATGCGAGGGTGTTAGTTACCATTTTGTGTCTTAAAGCTGGTGAAGAGCTCTTTATCAGAGGAATAGGAGCTACCATTTCCCTTCTTGGAGTGAAGCCTTACTAATGTCCTCCTACCCTGATTATTCCTCAGGCCCTGTATGACCCTCGGGGCCAGGAGCTATGACTCGACCCCTGCAACCACAACTAGGTGAGTACAAGTGCCGTCATTTGAAATTGAAATTGAAATTGAAATGTTTATTTCTCTGTAAAGATTTCAATGTGTGGTTTACATATTATAATATATTAATTACAAAGAAGTCTCCTAGCATGCCTAGCATGCTAGGCATTTCGGGCAGGCTAATACTAATTCTTACTCTATATTGACACAGGTTATGGAGTATACTGATATTAAAGTTAGGTAACTGTAGTGATTAAATAGATTTATAATAGTGAGGTAGTTCAAAACATTTAAGAAAAATGACAATTTTTAAAATTAGTAATGAGAATGGTTTTGTCTTGGCATGATACACAGTTTCTATTAAAGCTCCTATATTGGAGTATCTCAGGCAAACTTAAGACCAGCTTGAGATTTATTAGGCAATAACTATATTCGCAATTTTATGTTTACAGTCATTTTGGTAAGTGTAGGTGTAAATGAGGGGGAATCACAGATATCGAGAGTATGTCAATATTGTTTTGGATGTGTACTCACCTATTTGTGGTTGCAGGGGTCGATTCATAGCTCCTGTGTGTGTGTGTGCATGAAAAGGTTGTTTTCATGTAGTTAGCTGACGGTGGGGTGTGTTAGGGAGATAAGATATTTGTTGACGGTATAGTTTTGAAAATGGTGGCTGAGTCTGCAGTTCCAGAGTTTTCAGGTAGGGTGTTCCAGATTTTAGGCCCTTTAATGTACATTGAACGTTTGTATAGATTTAGCCGGACACGGGGAATATCATAGAGATTTTTGTGTCTGGTATTGTGCCTATGGGTCCTGTCACAACTATCAAGAAAGTGTTTTAGTTCAGGTTTAATATTGGAATTTATGGTTCTGTACATGTAGGTTGCACAGTAGTAAGTATGGATGTTCTGGACAGTGAGTAAGTTTAGGTCTTTGAAGAGTGGGGGGTGTTGCCTGGGATTGGATTGCGGGATAATACTTACTGAGGCTTTTTGTTGGGTTATTATTGGTTTTAGGTGGGTTGTTGCTGTTGATCCCCAAGTACAAATTGCATAGGTGAGGTAGGGATAGATGAGTGAATAGTATAGAGGGGGAAGGGCTAATTGTGGTACGTAGTAACGTATCTTAGAGAGGATCCCAACCGTTTTGGATACTTTTTTTTGTTATGTGTTGGATATGGGTGCTGAATTTCAGGTTGCTCTCCAGGTGTAGGCCCAGGAATTTGCCCTCATTATGTTAAGCAATAAGAGTGTTGTCAATTATTATGTTCAGTTGTGCAACATCTGTTCTGTTACCAAACATAATGTAGAAGGTTTTGTCAGTGTTAAGTGTAAGTTTATTGGCTGTCATCCAGGTTAATATTTTTAGTAACTCTTCATTAACAATGGTGTTGAGTGAGGCAAGACTTGGGTGGGCGATGACATAAGTCGTATCATCAGCAAAGAGAATCGGTTTCAGGTGTTGGGAAGATCATTGATGTATAGGTATGACACTCACATGTGCCGTCATTCCTCAGGCACTGTATGACACTCACATGTGCCGTCATTCCTCAGGCACTGTATGTCACTCACATGTTCCATCATTCCTCAGGTACTGTATGACACTCACATGTTCTATCATTCCTCAGGCATTGTATGACGCTCACATGTTCTATCATTCCTCAGGCACTGTATGACACTCACATGTTCTATCATTCCTCAGGCACTGTATGACACTCACAAGTTCCATCATTCCTCAGGCACTGTATGTCACTCACATGTTCCATTATTTCTCAGGCACTGTATGTCACTCACATGTTCCATTATTTCTCAGGCACTGTATGTCACTCACATGTTCCATTATTTCTCAGGCACTGTATGACACTCACAAGTTCCATCATTCCTCAGGCACTGTATGACACTCACATGTTCCATCATTCCTCAGGCACTGTATGTCACTCACATGTTCCATCATTCCTCAGGTACTGTATGACACTCACATGTTCCATCATTCCTCAGGCACTGTATGACACTCACATGTTCCATCATTCCTCAGCACTGTATGACACTCACATGTTCCATCATTCCTCAGGTACTGTATGACACTCACATGTTCCATCATTCCTCAGGCACTGTATGGCGAGGTGTCAGAGTGCTGCCATGACACTTCCACAGGAGGTCAGTCCTGGGACCATGTCTGTCTGGTATTTGCATGAACATTCCTGAGGAAAATAGACTCGAAGTGTCCCTTTTTCAATGATGAAGTTGATGAGAAGAATTCAATCGGACGAGGACCAGGCAATCCAGGGATTTGGACAGCCTGCAAGCCTGGTCCCAGCAACTGGCTCCTGGAGTTCAACCCACCAGTGCAAAGTCATGAAGATTGGAAGGCAAAGAAGCCGCATGACAGTACAGCCTCAGGGCCGAGACTGCAAACCTCAATCAGGAAAAGATCTTGGGTGAGTATAACACCAGACACATCTCCTGAGGCACATCACAAATAACTGCTGCAGCATTTGGGCCTTAGCAAACCTAAGAACAGCATTCCGACATCTTAATAAAGAATCGTTTCAGGACCCTGTACACTGTGTACGTTAGGCCCATATTGGTATGCGCACCAGTTTGGAACCCACACCTAGCACAGCATGTGAAAAGCTCGAGAAAGTGCAAAGTTTGCAACAAGACTAGTCCGGAGCTAAGGTACATGTCCTACGAGGAGGTTAGAATCGACTTGACACTCTCGGAGGACAGTGAGAATAGGGAGACATTATAACAACATATAAGATACTGAGAGGAATTGACAAAGTGGACAGAACAGAATGTTCCAGAGATGGGACACAGCAACAAGGGGACACAGATGGAAGTTGAAGACTCATGATTATCACCAGAGATGTTGAGATTTCTTCAGTCACAGAGTTGTCGGAAGTGAATGTTAGGAAGCGATGTAGTGGAGGCAGGCTCTATACATAGCTTTAAGCAGAGGTTGATAAAGCTCATGGCGCAGGAGAGGACCCAGTAACGGCCAGTGAAGAGGCGGGGCCAGGAGCTTTGACTCGACCCTGCAACCACAACTAGGTGAGTACAACTAGGTGAGTACATGTTCCATCATTCCTCAGGTACTGTATGACACTCACATGTTCCATCATTCCTCAGGCACTGTGTGACACTCACAAGTTCCATCATTCCTCAGGCTCTGTATGACACTCACATGTTCCATCATTCCTCAGGTACTGTATGACACTCACATGTTTCATCATTCCTCAGGCACTGTATGACACTCACATGTTCCATCATTCCTCAGGCATTGTATGACACTCACATGTTCCATCATTCCTCAGGCACTGTATGACACTCACATGTTCCATCATTCCTCAGGCACTGTGTGACACTCACAAGTTCCATCATTCCTCAGGCTCTGTATGACACTCACATGTTCCATCATTCCTCAGGTACTGTATGACACTCACATGTTTCATCATTCCTCAGGCACTGTATGACACTCACATGTTCCATCATTCCTCAGGCATTGTATGACACTCACATGTTCCATCATTCCTCAGGCTCTGTATGACACTCACATGTTCCATCATTCCTCAGGCTCTGTATGACACTCACAAGTTCCATCATTCCTCAGGCACTGTATGACACTCACAAGTTCCATCATTCCTCAGGCACTGTATGACACTCACATGTTCCATCATTCCTCAGGCACTGTATGACACTCACAAGTTCCATCATTCCTCAGGCACTGTATGACACTCACATGTGCCGTCATTCCTCAGGCATTGTATGACACTCACAAGTTCCATCATTCCTCAGGCACTGTATGACACTCACAAGTTCCATCATTCCTCAGGCACTGTATGACACTCACAAGTTCCATCATTCCTCAGGCACTGTATGACACTCACAAGTTCCATCATTCCTCAGGCACTGTATGACACTCACATGTGCCGTCATTCCTCAGGCACTGTATGTCACTCACATGTTCTATCATTCCTCAGGCACTGTATGACACTCACAAGTTCCATCATTCCTCAGGCACTGTATGACACTCATATGTTCCATTATTTCTCAGGCACTGTATGACACTCACAGGTTCCATCATTCCTCAGACACTGTATGACACTCACATGTTCCATCATTCCTGAGGCACTGTGTGACACTCACATGTTCTATCATTCCTCAGGCACTGTATGACACTCACATGTTCCATCATTCCTCAGGCACTGTATGTCACTCACATGTTCTATCATTCCTCAGGCACTGTATGACACTCACAAGTTCCATCATTCCTCAGGCACTGTATGACACTCATATGTTCCAATATTTCTCAGGCACTGTATGACACTCACAGGTTCCATCATTCCTCAGGCACTGTATGACACTCACATGTTCCATCATTCCTGAGGCACTGTGTGACACTCACATGTTCTATCATTCCTCAGGCACTGTATGACACTCACATGTTCATCATTCTCAGGCATGATGACCTACATGTTCCATCATTCCCAGGTACTGTGACATCTGTTCCATCATTCCTCAGGCACTGTATGACACTCACATGTTCCATCATTCCTCAGGCACTGTATGTCACTCACATGTTCTATCATTCCTCAGGTACTGTATGACACTCACATGTTCCATCATTCCTCAGGCACTGTATGACACTCACAGCCCACGGTGGCCTAGTGGGTAAAGCTCTTGCTTCACGCACGGAGGGGCCGGGTTCAATTCCCGGTGGGGCAGAAACATTTCGAAGTGTTTCCTTACATACACACACACATATATACAACAGGCCTAGTGTCTAATTGACATGTGCCTAGGACAAAATGGTAACTAACATGTTTCATCATTCCTCAGGCATTGTATGACACATATTCCATCATTCCTCAGGCACTGTATGACACTCACATGTTCCATCATTCCTCAGGCTCTGTATGACACTCACATGTTCCATCATTCCTCAGGCACTATATGACACTCACATGTTCTATCATTCCTCAGGCACTGTATGACACTCACATGTGTCGTCATTCATCAGGCACTGTATGACACTCACATCGGAAGAGGACCAGGCAGGGCTGCAAACAGATCTGGACAAGCTCGACATCTGGTCTAGCAGTTGGCTTCTCGAATTCAATCCCTCCAAATGCAAAGTCATGAGGATCGGAGAAGGGCAAAGAAGACCGCTGACAGAGTACAAGCTAGGCGGACAAAGGCTACAAACCTCGGCAAAGGAGAAAGACCTTGGAGTGAGTATAACGCCAAGCACGTCTCCGGAGGCACACATCAACCAGATAACTGCGGCAGCATATGGGCGTCTGGCAAACCTTAGATTAGCGTTCCGTTACCTTAACAAGGAATCGTTCAAGACACTGTATACCGTGTACGTCAGGCCCATACTAGAATATGCAGCACCAGTCTGGACCCACACCTGGTCAAGCACGTAAGGAAACTAGAGAAAGTGCAAAGGTTTGCGACAAGGTTAGTTCCACAACTCAGGGGTCTGTCTTATGAAGAAAGATTGAGGAAATAGGACTAACAACACTGGAGGAAAGAAGGGTCAGAGGAGACATGATAACGACATACAAAATACTGCGGGGAATTGACAAGGTAGATAGTGACAGGTTGTTTCAGAGAGGGAACACAGAAACAAGGGGACACAACTGGAAGCTGAAGACTCAGATGAGTCAAAGGGATGTCAGGAAACATTTCTTCAGCCACAGAGTAGTCAGGAAGTGGAATGGACTAGAGAAAGATATAGTGGAGGCAGGAACCATACATAGTTTTAAGACAAGGTATGATAAAGCTCATGGAGCAGGGAGAGCAGAGACCCAGTAGCAGACAGCGAAGAGGCGGGGCCAGGAGCTGAGTCTCGACCCCTGCAACCACAATTAGGTGAGTACAATTAGGTGAGTACATGGGTGACAGGGTGACAGCAGTAAGACAAGAGAGAGAGGGGTGGGTAGATTGCATATTCTTGGACTGTAAGAAGGCGTTTGACACAGTCCCACACAAGAGATTAGTGCAGAAGCTGGAGGACCAGGCAGGGATAACAGGGAAGGCACTACAATGGATCAGGGAATACCTGTCAGGAAGACAGCAGCGAGTCATGGTCCGTGGCGAGGTGTCAGAGTGGGCGCCGGTGACGAGTGGGGTTCCACAGGGGTCAGTCCTAGGACCGGTGCTGTTTCTGGTGTTTGTGAACGACATGACGGAGGGAATAGACTCCGAAGTGTCCCTGTTTGCAGACGATGTGAAGTTGATGAGAAGAATTCAATCGGAAGAGGACCAGGCAGAACTACAAAGGGATCTGGACAGGCTGCAAGCCTGGTCCAGCAATTGGCTCCTGGAGTTCAACCCAACCAAGTGCAAAGTCATGAAGATTGGGGAAGGGCAAAGAAGACCGCAGACGGAGTACAGTCTAGGGGGCCAGAGACTACAAACCTCAATCAAGGAAAAAGATCTTGGGGTGAGTATAACACCAGGCACATCTCCAGAGGCGCACATCAACCAAATAACTGCTGCAGCATACGGGTGCCTAGCAAACCTAAGAACAGCATTCCGACATCTTAATAAAGAATCGTTCAGGACCCTGTACACTGTGTACGTTAGGCCCATACTGGAGTATGCAGCACCAGTTTGGAACCCACATTTATCCAAGCACCTAAAGAAGCTAGAGAAAGTGCAAAGGTTTGCAACAAGACTAGTCCGGAGCTAAGGGGTATGTCCTACGAGGAGAGGTTAAGGAAATCGACCTGACGACACTGGAGGACAGGAGAGATAGGGGGGACATGATAACGACATATAAAATACTGAGAGGAATTGACAAGGTTGACAGAGACAGAATGTTCCAAAGATGGGACACAGCAACAAGGGGACACAGTTGGAAGTTGAAGACTCAGATGAATCACAGGGATGTTAGGAAGTATTTCTTCAGTCACAGAGTAGTCGGGAAGTGGAATAGCTTGGGAAGCGATGTAGTGGAGGCAGGTTCCATACACAGCTTTAAGAAGAGGTATGATAAAGCTCATGGCGCAGGGAGAGTGACCCAGTAGCGGCCAGTGAAGAGGCGGGGCCAGGATCTATGTCTCGACCCCTGCAACCACAACTAGGTGAGTACAACTAGGTGAGTACATGTTAGGAAGCATTTCTTCAGCAATAGAGTAGTCAGGAAGTGGAATAGTCTAGCGAACGATATAGTGGAGGCGGGAACCATACATAGTTTTAAGACAAGGTATGATAAAGCTCATGGAGCAGGGAGAGCAGTGATCCAGTAGCGGACAGCGAAGAGGCGAGGCCAGGAGCTGAGTATCGACCCCTTCAACCACAATTAGGTGAGTACATGTGCCGTCATTCCTCGGGCACTGTGAGTGTCTTAATCTACCCAGAGTCAGTGGCCAGGCTTCAAACACCTTTTATTGTACAGCAATAAAGGAATGGAACAGACTGCCTGCACATGTCAAAGCCAGTCATATCATGAGCCAGTTCAAGAAGAGAGGACGTGCCTAGTATGGGCCAACAGGCCTGCTTCAGTGTTCCTCCTTTCTTATGTTAAGATAGCCAAAAGGTACCTAATGAATGTAGCGACAGAAAGGGAGGAGAATGATTTTTTATTTTTTTTAGCTAACACACATGTAAATGTAAATGACTCTTTTTTTTATCTTATTCCTAGTACGTACGTATATATCCTTTATACTAGTGTAATAATAAGATATTTCCTATAATTGTTTAATAATAAGGTATTAAATGGACCCCAATGGAAATAAGTCACTCTGTCTGACTTTTTTGGGTTATCCAAGGTTTTCTACACATATGCTGCTATGTATGATAATGTAAGTAACTACAATATTTGTGTATACTTGAATCAACATTCTTACTTACTTATAATAGTTTCCACTAGAAAACTTGAGCACATGTTCGTTTTCTCTGTCTATTTCCGACATTAAATTTTCTTTGAATCTAAACTCGAGGGTAGACTCATACACTTATGTTTCTTTTGTACATAGAAAATGCAGACTTTATTTAGACTTTGGTTACGTAACATAACGCGGCAGAAGTCTATAAATTTTGCACTGAGGCTGTCTGCTGGCTGTCTACACTCTGGCTGTCTGCTGGCTGTCTACACTCTGGCTACCTCAGCTCTCTTTATTTGTTTCATAAATGATGAGACGGCGGGGAGGAGCCCAGGTGTTGAAGAGCGACGGAGACATATGCCGTATAAGTTCTGGTCCCAGAAGTCTGATGAACGATGATTGTTGCCCACATCTGTGCGGTAATGGAGGGGAAACAAATTACTTCCAAAAGGAACAAAATGGCCGTAATGAGGACAGTTGGACCCCTTGCTAGCAAGGCCAGACACTGACGTACCAGCCCCACCCCAGTCAACAAGGACAGGCTTTCTCCAGGCCTATAAGAGCTGATGTGTGGTGCCCCGACCAATTTCCCAACGGACAACGTTCCATGAGGATGAGAGTTCAGGGAAGAAAATAAGAAAAAATGTTACTCATGCAAAAGACAAATTGTGTAGCTGCCTCATCACAGGTACAGAACTACTGGTCTGTATCAAGGCTTCTGCAGACTTGCACGTTCTTTCCAGTGTTGGGAGAGAGACTGTTTATCACGTAATCATGTAAATTATGAGTTCATTGCAAATGCTGTGACTCGATCTCTGCAACCACATACAGGTATACCTGAGGGAGTTTCGGGGGTGAGTATAAATTTGCGTAGAGTGGCGTTCAATATTGTTGAATAGGTAGATCATTTGATTCACCGTACTGTGATAGTCACTGTTTTATCATGTTACTGTGATAGTCACTGTTTTATCATGTTACTGTGATAGTCACTGTTTTATCATGTTACTGTGATAGTCACTGTTTTATCATGTTACTGTGATAGTCACTGTTTTATCATGTTACTGTGATAGTCACTGTTTTATCATGTTACTGTGATAGTCACTGTTTTATCATGTTGTTAAATATCAGTTCCTTCTGCAAGCAACATTTAAAGGCTGGACCTTAATACGTGTACACAAATGGAGAGAACTCTTCCACACAACCAATTACAATCGGAGTCCCTCAAGGAAGTGTCCTGGGGCCACTCCTATTCCTCATTTACATAAATGACCTACCGAATGCATCACAACTACTCAAACCCATTTTATTTGCAGATGACACAACATATGTCTTCTCTCACCCAAATCCAGTTATACTGGCCAACACTGTTAATGCCGAATTACAGAAAATATCAACATGGATGACGACTAACAAGCTTACTCTCAATACTGACAAGACCTACTTCATACAGTTTGGAAGCAAAGTCACAAATGTTCCACTTAACATAACACTTAATGGTACACCCATCACAAGACTCACAGAGGGAAAATTCCTAGGAATCCACCTTGACAGTAGCCTTAAATTCCAAACACATATACAACAAATTTCCAAGAAAATCTCGAAGACAGTAGGCATATTATCAAAGATACGCTATTATGTACCTCAATCAGCTCTCCTTGCACTCTATCATTCACTTATCTACCCGTATCTCACCTATGGAATCTGTGCATGGGGATCAACAACGTTAAATCACCTTAGACCACTCATAACACAACAAAAGGCCGCAGTCAGAATAACAAATTCCCACTCTAGACAGCATACTGCACCAATATTCAAAAGTCTCAAACTACTCACCGTAAAGAACATTCATACTTACTCTTGTGCCTACTACATATATAAAACTTTACACTCTAATATAAACCCTCTGCTAAAAACTCTCCTCACCAACTTTAATAGGACCCATGATCACAACACAAGACACAGATCACTTTTTGATATACCCCGTGTTCATATCAACCTATGTAAAAATTCTATGCACATAAAGGGCCCCAGAATCTGGAATTCATTACCAGTAAATATTAAGATAATCTTGTCTGAAAATCAATTTAAGACTCAACTCAAAAACCACCTACTCACCCAAAACTAAATGATCATACTATAAACTTTGAAAAAATGCTCATTGTTACTTTCCTATACGATAATCTCAATTTTTAATAATATGTTACTATTATGTTACCCCCTACTCATATTATAAGTTAATGTCAAAAATGCTCAATGTTATTTTCCTTAAGATAATCTCAATTCCATATTATCATTCAAGAATCTTAACACCTGTAACAATCTAAGATCTAATATCATTATATAATAATTTAAACAGTAAAATTTCATCATATTGTAATTTTGAAAATAATTTTTAACTAGAATAAACTCAATAAATTTCTCTAATATTAAGTACCTAGTTTTTAAGGACTAGAATAAGCTGCCCCTAATGCCATGGCATGTCAGTGGCTCTCCTTGCACTCAATTTACATTGTAACTTCCAATACCCATGTAACCTGCAATGAAATAAAATTTGTTTGTTTGTTTGTTTTGTTTGTTACTTAAAGGCTGGACCTCAACACTTAAAGGCTGGACCTTAATACTTAAAGGCTGGACCTCAACACTTAAAGGCTGGACCTTAATACTTAAAGGCTGGACTTCAACACTTAAAGGCTGGACCTCAACACTTGAAGGCTGGACCTCAACACTTAAAGGCTGGACCTCAACACTTAAAGGCTGGACCTCAACACTTAAAGGCTGGACCTCAACACTTAAAGGCTGGACCTCAACACTTAAAGGCTGGACCTCAACACTTAAAGACTGGACCTTAATACTTAAAGGCTGGACCTCAACACTTAAAAGCTGGACCTCAACACTTAAAGGCTGGACCTCAACACTTAAAGACTGGACCTTAATACTTAAAGGCTGGACCTCAACACTTAAAGGCTGGACCTCAACACTTAAAGACTGGACCTTAATACTTAAAGGCTGGACCTCAACACCTAAAAGCTGGACCTCAACACTTAAAGGCTGGACCTCAACACTTAAAGGCTGGACCTCAACACTTAAAGACTGGACCTTAATACTTAAAGGCTGGACCTCAACACTTAAAGGCTGGACCTCAACACTTAAAGGCTGGAACTCAACACTTAAAGACTGGACCTTAATACTTAAAGGCTGGACCTCAACACTTAAAAGCTGGACCTCAACACTTAAAGGCTGGACCTCAACACTTAAAAGCTGGACCTCGACACTTAAAGGCTGGAACTCAACACTTAAAGGTTGGACCTCAACACTTAAAGGCTGGACCTCAACACTTAAAGGTTGGACCTCAACACTTAAAGGCTGGACCTCAACACTTAAAGGTTGGACCTCAACACTTAAAGGCTGGACCTCAACATTTAAAGGCTGGACCTCAACACTTAAAGGCTGGACCTCAACACTTAAAGGTTGGACCTCAACACTTAAAAGCTGGACCTCAACACTTAAAGGCTGGACCTCAACACTTAAAGGCTGGACCTCAACACTTAAAGGTTGGACCTCAACACTTAAAGGCTGGACCTCAACACTTAAAGGTTGGACCTCAACACTTAAAGGCTGGACCTCAACACTTAAAGGTTGGACCTCAACACTTAAAGGCTGGACCTCAACACTTAAAGGTTGGACCTCAACACTTAAAGGCTGGACCTCAACACTTAAAGGCTGGACCTCAACACTTAAAGGCTGGATCTCGACATTTCTCGAGATTATTCTTGAGATTTCTTCCTCGGTTTTTCCCAGTCTTCTTTTAGCTTTTATTGCCATAATATTAATGTATTTACTAATATTCCGAGGCATTTTGTTACTGTGGTCGCATACTTGAGGTTCTCATATCTTTCCAACTGAATCTTATGTATATTTGCCTGGCACTAAGAAGGCGGCCTTCCCCTGCTAGTCTGGCATTCTCTCAGGCCCTCTCTCAAGGATTTCCTCAGACACTCTCATTCACTCTTTCAGGCACTCCCTTCTCAGGCACTCCCTTCTCAGGCACTCTCTCATCAGGCATTCTCTACATTTTAAAGAAGACCGGAATCCAAGCTCACGGTTCTGAAAGTTACTGTTAAATCATCAATATTAACACTCGCAGGGCTCACGGGTCACTGTACCTTCTACGGGTCACATCCACAGGTCACTAACCCCTCCCACAATACACATTAACATAGCAGTAATACTACACATAATCGACGAATCCTGGTGTTTAAAAGGCACTAAACTGGAGTAGGTTATTACAGAGCGTGGCCAGCGCAGTGACAACCTTCACAGTAGGTTATTACAGAGCGTGGCCAGCGCAGTGACAACCTCCAGAGTAGGTTATTACAGAGCGTGGCCAGCGCAGTGACAACCTTCACAGTAGGTTATTACAGAGCGTGGCCAGCGCAGTGACAACCTTCACAGTAGGTTATTACAGAGCGTGGCCAGCGCAGTGACAACCTTCACAGTAGGTTATTACAGAGCGTGGCCAGCGCAGTGACAACCTTCACAGTAGGTTCCTAAGAGTCATAGTGGCCGCTGCTTCGTAACACTGACATAAAAAAACTAGGAATCTTATCCATGATTTAAAAAGAAACATTAAAAGAACACGAGATGGTAGGAGACACATACAAAATAATGAGACATTAGTATAGGGAGGGAAAAATAACACTAGAAAAATGTTGAAATTGCTGAGAGATACAGCTCTGAGAGATACAGCTCTGAGAGATACAG
Organism: Cherax destructor; assembly: GCA_009830355.1. NCBI lineage: Eukaryota > Metazoa > Arthropoda > Malacostraca > Decapoda > Parastacidae > Cherax > Cherax destructor. The sequence goes on from WNWK01016514.1 coordinate 24,954, forward strand.
CTCTGAGAGATACAGCTCTGAGAGATACAGCTTTGAGAGATACAACTCTGAGAGATACAGCTCTGAGAGATATATCTCTGAGAGATACACTTCTGAGAGATAAAACTCTGAGAGATGCATCTCTCGGTGTATATACACTGAAATATACACTTCTTAGTGTATACAAGGGGTATTTTAAAGGCAGTAATTGACAAATTAATTGAACTCTCCTAAAATACATTATTTTATAATAAGTCAAAACAACATTTTCGTAAATTAACTTGTTAAGGAAACCTGTAATTTAGCGCTGATGTTAACTTAATTTTTATAATACAACCTTGTTAAAACTAACCGAATATAATTTAGGTTAATCCTGAAAAAAATATTTAAGGTTGGTTCAAATTTAACTCGTATTAACATCAATGTGAGATGTTAACACGAGTTAATTTCCTTATGTTAAGTGTCACTGATGTTAACTCGGCTTGTTTGACCAGAAGATACACACACACACACACACATAAACACACGACATGTGCCTAGGACAAAATGGTAACTAACTAACTAACACACACACACACACACACACACACACACACACACACACACACACACACACACACAAACACACACACACACACACACACACACACACACATAAACACACACACACACACACACACACACACATAAACACACACACATGGAGAAGATTATCAGGAGAAAGTGGTGGAGCACCTAGAAAGGAATGAGCTTATCAACGACGGCCAACACGGTTTCAGGAACGGGAAATCCTGTGTCACAAACCTACTGGAGTTCTACGACAGGGTGACAGCAGTAAGACAAGAGAGAGAGGGGTGGGTAGATTGCATATTCTTGGACTGTAAGAAGGCGTTTGACACAGTTCCACACAAGAGATTAGTGCAGAAGCTGGAGGACCAGGCAGGGGTAACAGGGAAGGCACTACATTGATCAGGAATACCTGTCAGGAAGACAGCAGCGAGTCATGGTACGTGGTGAGGTGTCAGAGTGGGCGCCTGTGACGAGCGGGGTGCCACAGGGGTCAGTCCTAGGACCGGTGCTGTTTCTGGTATTTGTGAACGACATGACGGAGGGAATAGACTCCGAAGTGTCCCTGTTTGCAGATGTGAAGTTGATGAGAAGAATTCAATCTGACGAGAGCCAGGCAGAACTACAAAGGGATCTGGACAGGCTGCAGGCCTTGTCCAGCAATTGGCTCCTGGAGTTCAACCCCTCCAAGTGCAAAGTCATTAAGATTGGGGAAAGGGCAAAGAAGACCACAGATGGAGTACAGTCTAGGGGGCCAGAGACTACAAACCTCATTCAAGGAAAAGGATCTTGGGGTGAGTATAACACCGGGCACATCTCCTGAGGCGCACATCAACCAAATAACTGCTGCAGCATATGGGCATTCCGACATCTTAATAAGGAGTCATTCAGGACCCTGTACACTGTGTACGTTTGGCCCATATTGGAGTATGCAGCGCCAGTTTGGAACCCTCACCTAGCCAAGCATGTAAGGAAACTAGAGAAAGTGCAAAGGTTTGCAACAAGACTAGTCCCGGAGCTAAGGGGTATGTCCTACGAGGAGAGGTTAAGGGAAATCGACGTGACGACACTGGAAGACAGGAGAGATAGAGGTGATATGATAACGACATATAAAATATTGAGAGGAATCGACAAGGTAGACAGAGACAGAATGTTCGAGAGGTGGGACACAGAAACAAGGGGACACAGTTGGAAGTTGAAGACTCAGATGAATCACAGGGATGTTAGGAAGTATTTCATTTCTTCAGTCACAGAGTTGTCAGGAAGTGGAATTGTCTGGGAAGTGATGTAGTGGAGGCAGGATCCATACATAGCATTAAGGAGAGGTATGATAAATCAGTGAAGAGGCATGGCCAGGAGCTAGGACTCGACCCCTGCAACCACAAATAGGTGAGTACACACCACACACACACACACAAACACACACACACACGTCGGGGCCAGGAGCTTTGAATCGACCCCTGCAACCACAACTAGGTGAGTACACACACACACACATACACACGTATCCCTGTTCGCAGATGATGTGAAGTTAATGAGGAGAATTAAATCAGATGAGGATCAGGCAGGACTACAAACAGACCTGGACAGGCTGGACACCTGGTCCAGCAACTGGCTTCTCGAGTTTAATCCCGCTAAATGCAAAGTCATGAAGATCGTGAAAGGGCAAAGACCGCAGACAGAGTATAGTCTAGGTGGCCAAAGACTGCAAACCTCACTCAAGGAGAAAGATCTTAGGGTGAGAATAACACCGAGTACGTCTCCAGAAGCACACATCAACCAGATAATTGCTGCAGCATATGGGCGCCTGGCAAACCTGAGAATAGCGTTCCGATACCTTAGTAAGGAATCGTTCAAGACTCTGTACACCGTGTACGTCAGGCCCATACTAGAGTATGCAGCACCAGTTTGGAACCCACACCTGGTCAAGCACGTCAAGAAATTAGAGAAAGTGCAAAGGTTTGCGACAAGGTTAGTTAAAGAGCTAAGGGGAATGTCCTACGAAGAAAGGTTAAGGAAAATCGGCCTGACAACTCTGGAGGACAGGAGGGTTAGGGGAGAAATGATAACGACATACAAAATACTGCGTGGAATAGACAAGGTGGATAGAGACAGGATGTTCCAGAGAGGGGACACAGAAACAAGGGGTCACAATTGGAAGTTGAAGACTCAGATGAGTCAAAGGGATGTTAAGAAGTATTTCTTCAGCCATAGAGTAGTCAGGAAGTGGAATAGTCTAGCAAGTGATGTAGTGGAGGCAGGAACCATACATAGTTTTCAGACGAGGTATGATAAAGCTCTTGGAGCAGGGAGAGAGAGGACCCAGTAGCGGTCAGTGAAGAGGTGGGGCCAGGATCTGAGTCTCGACACCTGCAACCACAATTAGGTGAGTACAATTAGGTGAGTACATACATACACACATAGACACACACACATGCAAACAAAATATATATATATATATATATATATATATATATATATATATATATATATATATATATATATATATATATATGCAAAAGATCACAGTAAACAGGTGATATCAAAATATGCAAGACAACCACTATGAAAAATAGAAGAATTCCAAGCGCTTTCGTGACTACTCACATTATCAAGGAACTATATGATATAGTTCCTTGATAATGTGAGTATCACGAAGGTGAATTCTTCTATTTTTCATAGTGTTTTTATATATATATATATATATATATATATATATATATATATATATATATATATATATATATATATATATACCACACACTCAGTGACCTTTTTATTAAGTAAAAGAGGTTCAGGTGTTGTTCAGACCAAACATTACAATGGAGAATAAATGTGATCTAAATGACTTTGATAGTGGAATGATTATTGGTGCCAGACAGACGAGGTAATTTATGTATCTCAGAAACCGCTGATCTCCTGCGATTTTCCCGCAGAACAATCTTAGAGTTTTCAGAGAATGTTGTGAATATCACAAAATATCCAGTGAGCGGCAGTTCTATGGGAGAAATCGCCTTATTAATGAGAGAGATAAGTGGAGAATGATTATACTTGTTCATGCTGACAGGAAGGCGACAGTAACGCAAATAACCACGTGTTATTACAGTGGTATACATAAAAGCATCACTGAATGCACAACGGGTTGATCCTTGAAGTGGATGGGTTACAACAGCAAAAGACCACACCAGGTACCAGTCCAGTCATTTAAGAGCCAGAAATTGAGAATACAGTGGGTATAGGCTCACCGAAACTAGACAGATGAAGATTAGGAAAACGTCGCCTGGTCTGACAAACTGCAGTTTCTGCTGTGACATGAAGATGGTTGCGTCAGAATTTGGCGTAAACAACGTGAATCCATAGATTCATCCTGCCTTGTGTCAATAGTTCTTGCTGATGTTGGTTGTGTAATAGTGTGGGGAATGTTTTCTTGGATCATATTAGGCCCCATAATACCAACTGAGCATAACTTAAATGCTACAGCCTACCTGAGTATTGTTGCTGACCATGTACACCCCTTTATGACCACAGTCAACCCATCTTCCAATGGCTACTTCCAGCAGGATAACTTGCCCTGTCACAGCACATGTCATCTCCAGTGGTTCCACAAACATTACAATGACTTCATTGTATTTCACTGGTCTCCACGGACACCAGCTCTCAATCAGTAGATCATCAGTGGGATGTGATGGAATGAGAGATACGCAACATGAATGTGCAACTGACAAATCTGCAGCAACTCCATGGTGCTGTCAAGATGAACCAGGATGTTATCTAAGAGACATTTCCAGCATCTTGTTGAATCAATGCCACCGAGAATTTAGGCTATTCTGGAGGCAAAGAAGGTAATACCCAGTGCTTGAGCGATGTACCTAATTAACTGGCCACTTACTGTATATTTATCCCCTTCCACACACACACACACACACACAAAGGCGATGGGACCGGACAATATCTCCCCTTGGGTCCTTAGAGAGGGAGCAGAGATGCTGTGTGTGCCACTAACCACAATATTCAACACATCCCTTGAAACTGGGCAACTACCTGAGGTATGGAAGAAGGCAAACGTAGTTCCCATTTTTAAGAAAGGAGACAGAAACGAGGCACTAAACTATAGACCAGTGTCACTTACATGTATAGTGAGCGAAGTCATGGAGAAGATTATCAGGAGGAAAATGGTGGATCACCTGGAATGGCACAAGAGTATAAACATAACCAGCACGGATTCATGGAAGGCAAATCCTGTGTCACAAACCTCTGGAGTTCTATGATAAGGTAACAGATGTAAGACACGAGAGGGAGGGGTGGGTTGATTGCATTTTCTTGGACTGCAGGAAGGCCTTCGACACAGTTCCTCATAAGAGATTAGTGCAAAAGTTAGAGGATCAGGCGTGTATAACAGGAAGGGCACTGCAATGGATCAGAGAATACCTGACAGGGAGGCAACAACGGGTCATGGTACGTGATGAGGTATCACAGTGGGCGCTTGTGACGAGCGGGGTCCCACAGGGGTCAGTCCAAGGACCAGTGCTATTCTTGGTATATGTGAATGACATGACGGACGGGATAGACTCAGAAGTGTCTCTGTTCGCAAACGATGTGAAGTTAATGAGGAGAATTAAATCAGATGAGGATCAGGCAGGACTTCAAAGAGACCTGGACATGCTGGACACCTGGTCCAGCAACTGGCTTTTCGAATTTAACCCCGCCAAATGCAAAGTCATGAAGATTGGGGAAGGACAAAGAAGACCGCAGACAGAATTTAGGCTAGATGGCCAAAGACTGCAAACCTCGCTCAAGGAGAAAGATCTTAGGGTGAGTATAACACCAAGCATGTCTCTGGAAGCACACATCAACCAGATAACTGCTGCAGCATATGGGCGACTGGCAAACCTGAGAATAGCGTTTCGATACCTTAGTAAGGAATTGTTCATGACACTGTACACCGTGTACGTCAGGCCCATACTAGAGTATGCAGCGCCAGTTTGGAACCCGTACCTAGTCAAGAGTCAGTGGGGTCCTACTGAGGGTGGCTATGAGCCACATCAAGTGTTTAATGCTGACGAGAGAATTGTTTTCTGGAAGAAAATGCCAACACGAACTTATATCAGTCAGCAAGAGAAAAATGCACCAGGCTTCAAGACAGCAAAGGATCGCTTCACCTTGCTCCTTTGTGGACATCATAAGAACGTATAAAATACTGAGAGGAATTGATAAGGTGGATAATGCTAGAATGTTTCAGAGAGGGGACACAGCAACAAGGGGACACAGCAATAAGAGGTCACAACTGGAAGTTGAAGACTCAGATGAGTCACAGGGATGTTAGGAAGTATTTCTTCAGTCATAGAGTGCACGTCAAGAAATTAGAGAAAGTGCAAAGGTTTGCGACAAGGTTAGTTCGAGAGCTAAGGAAAATGTCCTACGAAGAAAGGTTAAGGGAAATCGGCCTGACAACACTGGAGGACAGGAGGGTTAGGGGAGACATGATAACGACATACAAAATACTGCGGGGAATAGACAAGGTGGACAGAAACAGGATGTTCCAGAGAGGGGACACAGAAACAAGGGGTCACAATTGGAAATTGAAGATTCAGATGAGTCAAAAGGATGTTAGGAAGTATTTCTTCAGCCATAGAGTTGTCAGGAAGTGGAATAGTCTAGCAAGTGATGTAGTGGAGGCAGGAACCATACATAGCTTTAAGACGAGGTATGAGCCAAGATGATGGATGTGGTACTGGAAAACCTCATGCATCAACATGTTAGAGACACTACCAGAGAGAGAGGTGGGGATGATCCAGCAAGACTGGACCTAGTAATCACCTTGAGTAGTTCGGACATCGAGGATATCACGTATGAAAGGCCCCTTGGAGCTAGTGATCATTTGGTTCTGTGTTTTGATTATATAGTTGAGCTACAAGTGGAGAGGGGAGCAGGAATAGGAAGGGAGAAACGAAACTACAAAAGGGGGGACTACACAGGCATGAGGAACTTCCTACAAGACGTTCAGTGGGAGAGAGAATTGGCAGGAAAACCAGTAAAAGAAATGATGGAATATGTGACAACCAAATGCAATGAGGCAGAGGAGAGGTTTGTCCCCAAGGAAACAGAAGTAATGGGAAGACCAGAACGAGTCCTTGGTTCACCCAGAGGTGTAGGGAGGCAAAAAGTAAGTGTAATAGAGAATGGAAAAAGTACAGAAGACAAAGGACCCAGGAAAATAAAGAGATTAGCCGAAGAGCCAGAAACGAATATGCACAGGTAAGAAGGAGGCTCAGCGACAATATGAAAATGATATAGCATCAAAAGTCAAGTCTGACCCGAAGCTGTTGTATAGCCACATCAGGAGGAAAACAACAGTCAAGGACCAGGTAATCAGGCTGAGAAAGGAAGGTGGGGAGTTCACAATAAACGACCAAGAGGTATGTGAGGAGCTCAACATGAGATTTAAAGAAGTATTTACACAGGAGACAGGTAGGACTCCAGGAATTCAGAATAGGGAGGTATACCAACAAGTGCTGGATGAAATACACATAACCGAGGAGGAGGTGGGACCGGACAACATTTCTCCGTGGGTCCTTAGAGAGGGAGCAGAGATGTTGTGTGTGCCACTAACACAAATCTTCAACACATCCATTGAAACTGGGCAACTACCTGAGGCGTGGAAGATGGCAAATGTAGTCCCAATTTTTAAGAAAGGAGACAGACACGAGGCATTAAACTACAGACCTGTGTCACTGACGTGTATAGTATGCAAAGTCATGGAGAAGATCATCAGGAGGAGAGTGGTGGAGCACCTAGAAAGACACAAGCTTATAAACGACAACCAGCATGGTTTCAGGGAAGGAAAATCCTGTGTCACAAACCTACTGGAGTTTTATGATAAGGTAACAGAAGTAAGACACGAGAGAGAGGGGTGGATAGACTGCATTTTTGGACTGCAAGAAGGCGTTCGACACAGTTCCTCACAAGAGGTTAATGCAAAAGCTAAAGGATCAGGCACACGTAACAGGAAAAACACTGCAATGGATCAGAGAATATCTGACAGGAGGCAACAACGAGTCATGGTACGTGACGAGATGTCAGAGTGGGCACCTGTGACGAGTGGAGTTCCACAAGGGTCAGTCCTAGGACCTGTACTGTTTTTGGTATATGTGAATGACATAACGGAAGGGATAGACTCAGAAGTGTCCCTGTTTGCAGATGATGTGAAGTTAATGAGAAGAATAAAATCAGTCGAGGATCAGGCAGGACTACAAAGAGACCTGGACAGGCTGCAAGCCTGGTCCAGTAACTGGCTCCTTGAATTTAACCCTGCCAAATGTAAAGTCATGAATATCGGGGAAGGGCAAAGAAGACCACAGACAGAGTATAGTCTAGGTGGCCAAAGACTGCAAGCCTCACTCAAAGAAAAAGATCTTGGGGTGAGTATAATACCGAGCACATCTCCTGAGGCACACATCAATCAGATAACTGCTGCAGCATACGGGCGGCTGGCAAACCTAAGAATAGCGTTCCAATACCTCACTAAGGAATCATTCAAGACTCTGTATACCATATACGTCAGGCCCATACTGGAGTATGCAGCACCGGTTTGGAACCCACACCTGGTCAAGCACGTCAAGAAATTAGAGAAAGTGCAAAGATTTGCAACAAGACTAGTCCCAGAGCTAAGGGGATTGTCCTACGAAGAAAGGTTAAGGGAAATCGGCCTGACGACACTAGAGGACAGGAGGGTTAGGGGAGACATGATAACGACATATAAAATACTGCGAGGAATAGATAAGGTGGACAGAGACAAGATGTTCCAGAGAGGGGACACAGAAACAAGGGGTCATAATTGGAAGTTGAAGACTCCTATGAGTCAAAGGGATGTTAGGAAGTATTTCTTCAGTCATAGAGTTGTCAGGAAGTGGAATAGCTTAGAAAGCGACATAGTGGAGGCAGGAACCATACATAGTTTTAAGACTAGGTTTGATAAAGCTCATGGAGCAGGGAGAGAGAGGACCTAGTAGCAATCAGTGAAGAGGCGGGGCCAGGAGCTATGACTCGACCCCTGCAACCACAAATAGGTGAGTACAAATAGGTGAGTACACACACACACACACACACACACACACACACACACACTTCAGGGTCATTTAATAAGTCATGATAACTGGTTTTTATTGAGAAAACTACCGCTAATCCGGACAATTATAAGTATACATTGAGAAGCTGAGAGAATTAAAGCCCAAATAGCGCCATGAGACTGGAGACGACGTGCGCATACGTCCAGAGGTGCGCATACGTCCAGAGGTGCGCATACGTCCAGAGGTGCGCATGCGTCCAGAGGTGCGCATACGTCCAGATGTGCGAATGCGTCCAGATGTGCGAATGCGTCCAGAGGTGCGCATGCGTCCAGAGGTGCGCATACGTCCAGAGGTGCGCATACGTCCAGATGTGCGAATGCGTCCAGATGTGCGCATGCGTCCAGAGGTGCGCATGCGTCCAGAGGTGCGCATGCGTCCAGAGGTGCGCATGCGTCCAGATGTGCGCATGCGTCCAGAGGTGCGCATGCGTCCAGATGTGCGCATGCGTCCAGAGGTGCGCATGCGTCCAGATGTGCGCATACGTTCAGAGGTGCGCATGCGTCCAGAGGTGCGCATGCGTCCAGAGGTGCGCATGCGTCCAGAGGTGCGCATGCGTCCAGAGGTGCGCATGCGTCCAGATGTGCGCATGCGTCCAGATGTGCGCATGCGTCCAGAGGTGCGCATGCGTCCAGAGGTGCGCATGTGTCCAGAGGTGCGCATGCGTCCAGAGGTGCGCATGCGTCCAGAGGTCACAGGTCAAGAAAAACACGCATTGTATTTCCATTGTTCTGTTGTCATTAATCTTGAAGATTCAACATATATTATAATGTATATAATGACGACAGTGTACACACTAGTCCACCTTCATGGTAGTTATTGTGGTTATTATGGTAGTTATTGTGGTTATTATGGTAGTTATTGTGGTTATTATGGTAGTTATTGTGGTTATTATGGTAGTTATTGTGGTTATTATGGTAGTTATTGTGGTTATTATGGTAGTTATTGTGGTCATTATGGTAGTTTCTGTGGTTATCATGGTATTTACTTAGGATATCATGGTAGTTATTGTATTGATTATGGTAGTTACTGTGGTTATCATGGTAGTTATTGTGGTTATTATAGTAGTAACTGTGGCTATCATGGTATTTACTGAGGATATCATGGTAGTTATTGTGATTATGGTAGTTACTGTGAATATCATGGTAGTTAATGTGATTATGGTAGTTACTGAAGTTATCATGGTAGTTATTGTGATTATGGTAGTTATTGTGGTTATCATGGTAGTTACTGTGGTTATCATGGTAGTTAATGAGGTTATCATGGAAGTTACTGTGGATACAATAGTTACTGTGGTTATCATGGTAGTTGCTATGGTTATTATGGTAGTTACTGAGGATATCATGGTAGTTACTCTGATTATCATTGTAGTTACTGAGGTCATCATGGTAGTTATTGAGGTTATCATAGTAGTCACTGGGGTTATCATCAGTCATGGTAGTTATTGTGGTTATCATCAGTCATAGTAGTCACTTTGGTTATCATCAGTCATGGTAGTCACTGAGGTTATGTCATGGTAGACACTGAGGTTATCATGATAGTCACTCAGGTTATCATGGTAGTCACTCAGGTTATCATCAGTCATGGTAGTCACTGTGGTTATGGTAGTCACTGTGGTTATCATGGTAGTCACTGTGGTTATCGTGGTAATCACTGTGGTTATCATAGTAGTCACTGTGGTTATTATCAGTCATGATAGTTACTATTGTTATCATCAGTCGTGGTAGTCACTGTGGTTATCATGGTAGTCAGTGTTTATCATGGTACTCACTGTAGTTATCATGGAAGTCACTATGGTTATGATAATAGTCACTGTGGTTTTCATGGTAGTCACCGAGATTATCATGGTAAGTCACTGTGGTTATCATGGTAGTCACTATGGTTATCTTCAGTCATGGTAGTCACTGTGGTTATCATCAGTAATGGTAGTTACTGTGGTTATCATCAGTCATGGTAATCAACGAGGTTATCATTGTAGTCACTGTGATTTTGGTAGTCACTGTGGTTATCATGGTAGTCACTGTAGTTATCATGATAGTCACTGTGGATATCATGGTAGCTACTGAGGTTATCATTGTAGTTACTGTGGTTATCATCAGTCATGGTAGTTACTGTGGTTATCATCAGTCATGGTAATTACTGTGGTTATCTTCAGTCATGGTAGTTACTGTGGTTATCTTCAGTCATGGTAGTTACTGTGGTTTTCATCAGTCATGGTAGTTACTGTGGTTATCATCAGTCATGGTAATTACTGTGGTTATCTTCAGTCATGGTAGTTACTGTGGTTATCTTCAGTCATGGTAGTTACTGTGGTTATCTTCAGTCATGGTAGTTACTGTGGTCATCATGGTAGTCACTGAGGTTATCATCAGTCATTATAGTTATCATCAGTCATGGTAATCAACGAGGTTATCATGGTCACTGTGGTTATCATCGGTCATGGTAGTCCCTGTAGTTATCATGGTAGTCACTGAGGTTATCATCAGTCATTATAGTTACTGTAGTTATCATCAGTCATGGTAGTTACCGTGATTATCATCAATCATTTTAGTTACTGTGGTAATCATCAGTCATGGTAGTTACTTTGGTTATCATCAGTCATGGTAGTCCCTGTGGTTATCATCGATCATGGAAGTCCCTGTGGCTATTATGGTAGTCACTGAGGTTATCATCAGTCATTATAGTTACTGTAGTTATCATCAGTCATGGTAGTTACCGTGATTATCATCAATCATTTTAGTTACTGTGGTAATCATCAGTCATGGTAGTTACTTTGGTTATCATCAGTCATGGTAGTCCCTGTTTTTATCATCGATCATGGAAGTCCCTGTGGTTATCAAGGTAGTCACTGAGGTTATCATCAGTCATTATAGTTATCATCAGTTATGGTAGTCAATGAGGGTATCAGACATGGTAGTTACTGTGGTTATCATCAGTCATGGTAGTTACTGTGGTTATCATCAGTCATTTTAGTTACTGTGGATATCATCAGTCATGGTAGTTACTGAGGTTATCATCAGTCATGGTAGTTACTGTGGTTATCATCAGTCATAGTAGTTACTGTGGTTATCAACAATCATGGTAGTTACTGTGGTTATCATCAGTCATGGTAGTTACTGTGGTTATCATCAGTTATGGTAGTTACTGTGGTTATCAACAGTCATGGTAGTTACTGTGGTTATCAACAGTCATGGTACTGTGATTATCATCAGTCATGGTAATCACTGAGGTTATCATGGTAGTCACTGAGGTTATCATGGTAGTCACTTTGGTTATCGTCAGTCATGGTAATTACTGTGGTTATCATCAGTCATGGTAGTTACTGTGGTTATCAACAGTCATGGTAGTTACTGTGGTTATCATCAGTCATGGTACTTATTTTGGTTATCATCAGTCATGGTAGTTACTGTGGTTATCAACAGTCATGGTAGTTACTGTGGTTATCATCAGTCATGGTACTTATTTTGGTTATCATTAGTCATGGTAGTTACTGTGGTTATCAACAGTCATGGTAGTTACTGTGGTTATCAACAGTCATGGTAGTTACTGTGGTTATCAACAGTCATGATAGTTACTGTGATTATCATCACTCATGGTAATCACTGAGGTTATCATGGTAGTCACTGAGGTTATCATGGTAGTCACTGAGGTTATAATGGTAGTCACTTTGGTTATCGTCAGTCATGGTAGTTACTGTGGATATCATCAGTCATGGTAGTTACTGTGGTTATCATCAGTCATGGTAGTTACTGTGGTTATCATCAGTCATGGTAGTCACTGAGGTTATCATGGTAGTCACTGAGGTTATCATGGTAGTCACTGAGGTTATCATGGTAGTCACTGAGGTTATCATGTAGTCACTCGTCAGTCATGGTTGTCATAGTCACTGTGGTTATCCTACTTGGCGTCACACTAACTATGATTGCTTAAACTTCGTAATTACGTATATTCTGGCATATAAGACGCACGACAGTACCATCATAACGATAAGTCAGTCATGACATGCACATGGGTTATTGACCTCCTTACTTTACGCTAAAGCCTAACGCAAAGTCTACCCTTGACTCTGAACTTGAGGTGGGTGATGCAGCTGCAGCACCAGCTGTTGCTCCTGCTGCTGCATACTCCTGAAGGATGGTGGCATCCTGGCAGTCGGTTCAGGATGTTTCACTTTAACTGAATGACGTATATGGTATGGCAGGAACGACGTACACGTGGTGTGGCAGAAACGACAACGTGCAGTCACCCAGATGCTTGTCATTAGTGTGTTCCAACCACGGACGGTAGTGTGACTTTTCTTCCCTAACGAATTCTTAATATTTTTCATTTATGGTTCGTGAGGAAGATGATGACACAGGAGGACACCTTGATGACTAATATATGTACACTATCCTCCTTACATTCATTGTAATTTGTGCACTATCCTCATTTTATCTTTTGTAATATGTTCACTGTCGCCCTTACAATTATTGTAATATGTTCACTATCGCCCTTACAATTATTGTAATATGTACACTGTCTTCCTTACATTCACTGTAATATGTGGGCACTTTTATACGATAAGACCACCTGTTAGCATGATAAATGTATATACATGACCAATTATGATCATAAAGGGGCAGTTATCTTTTTGGTTGACAGCTCAGATCCTCAGCTGAGGTATCTTCTTCAGTCTTGGCTGTGTCCCACGGGCCTCTGGAGGTGATGTAACCAGGGTTAACTCTTCCCCTAACAATTATATATTCCACTAATTCATATTAGTTACTGGAAACATTGAGGGCGAATCATACCTGGTATTGGACAATAGCTTGTGTGTGACGGCTTCGTTATAGTGTGAACTATTCGCCTAACACCGACCTACATACTGAAGTATGGTAAGAGGACAGATGTAAGAGGGAATAGGACCTACCTGGCTTATTTGTAATGGGAGATTTGTGATGCTGATAATGCCACAGATGCCAGTATCATCGACTTGAATGAAGAAATGAGGGACATTGAATGGTTTAGTCACTCGGGAGTGTTCATTAGACACTGTTGTTCTTTTGTTCACTATTCCAACACGCTGGGTATTACATTGTTCTAACGTCACTCAACTACCATCACTCATTCATGAGTTCACATCGTGAACTATATTTGTGGAAACTGTCCATGGTAGGGAGAATGTTTGTAATGGGAACCACAACAGTTCCGACACTGAAACTTTGATCCAGTTCTCCCAATGATTCAAACAACACGGAGACGTGTATTTGAACACTAAGGTATGTTTACACTTATGATCAGAAGTTCTACCACAGGATTTCATTCACTCTCACCAGTGGAACTAATATTCCTGGAGATTGTCAGTGTAAGAGTTTGTGAATGTGAGATGCAGCCACGACTGTTGCTTTGTTTCAACGCAGTATGGTGGGCCCAGCACAGGAGCTACCAGTTTCCACATAATCTTCCAGGGTGGATCTGCTGACATGGAATAAAGACATTCTATGCCATTATTTAAAACAGACTTCAGATTACCTGGAGTTTACCTGGAGAGAGTTCCAGGGGTCAACGCCCCTGCGGTCCGGTCTGTGCCCAGGCCTCATGTTAAATCAAAGCCTGATCAGCCAGACTGTTACTGCTGGCCGCACGCAGTCAAACGTACGAACCACAGCCTGGCTGGTCAGGCACCGACTTTAGGTGCCTGTCCAGTGCCTGCTTGAAGATAGCCAGGGGTTTATTGGTAATCCCCCTTATGTATGTTGGGAGGCAGTTGAACAGTCTTGGGCCCCTGACACTTATTGTGTTGTCTCTCAACGTGCTAGTGGCACCCCTGCTTTTCATTGGGGGATGTTCCATCGTCTGCTGAGTCTTTTGCTCTCGTAGGGAGTGACTCGTGTGCGAGTTTGGTACTAATCCCTCTAGAATTTTACAAGTGTATATAATAATGTATCTCTCCCGCCTGCATTCTAGGGAGTACAGGTTTAGGAACTTCAAGCGTTCCCAGTAATTGAGGTGGTTTATCGCAGTTATGCGTGCCGTGAAGGTTTCTGCACATTTTCTAGGTCAGCAATTTCACCCGCCTTGAAAGGTGCAGTTAGTGTGCAGCAATATTCCAGCCTAGATAGAACAAGCGACCTGAAAAGTGTCAACATGGGCTTGGCATCCCTGGTTTTGAAGGTTCTCATTATCCATTCTGTCATTTTTCTAGCAGATGCGATTGCTACAGTGTTATGGTCCTTGAAGGTGAGATCCTCTGTCATGATCACTCCCAGGTCTTTGACATTAGTTTTTCACTCTATTGTGTGGTTGGAATTAGTTTTATACTCCGATGAGATTTTAATTTCCTCATGTTTTCCATATCGGAGTAATTGAAATTTCTCATCATTGAACTTCATATTGTTTTCTGCAGCCCATTTAAAGATTTGGTTCATGTCTGCTTGGAGTCTTGCAGTGTCTTCAATGGTGGACACTGGCATGCAGATTCGGGTGTCATTTGCAAAGGAAGACACGGCACTGTGGCTTATATCCCTGTCTATGTCCGATATGAGGATGAGGAACAGGATGGGAGCGAGTACTGTGCCTTGTGGAACAGAGCTTTTCACCGTAGCCGCCTCAGACTTTACTCTGTTGACTATTACTCTTTGTGTTCTACTTGTTAGGAAATTATAGATCCATCTACCAGCTTTTCCTGTTATTCCTTTATCACACCATTTGTGTGCTATTACACTATTATAACATCTGCATTCTGTTTGTCTTCTAAAGCATCCAGGACCTTGTCGTAGAGGTCCAGTAGTTGGGACAGACAGGAGCGACCTGCTCTAAACCCATGCTGCCCTGGGTTGTGTAATTGATGGGTATCTAGATGAGTGGCGATCTTGCTTCTTAGAACCCTTTCAAAGATTTTTATGATATGGGACGTTAGCGCTATTGGTCTGTAGTTCTTTGCTATTGCTTTACTGCCACCTTTGTGGAGTGGGGCTATGTCTGTTGTTTTTAGTAACTGCGGGACGACCCCAATGTCCATGCTCCCTCTCCATAGGATGTTAAAAGCACGTGATAGGGGCTTCTTGCAGTTCTTGATGAACACGGAGTTCCATGAGTCTGGGCCTGGAGCCGAGTGCATGGGCATGTCATTTATCGCCTTTTCGAAGTCATGTGGCGTCAGGGTAATGTCAAATAGGCTTGCATCTACCAAGTTCTGTGGCACTCATAAAAAATCATTTAGGTCTTCGACTTGCAGTCTGGTTAGCGGCTCGCTAAAAACTGAGTCATACTGGGACTTTAGTAGCTCACTCATTTCCTTGCTGTCATCTGTGTAGAACCCATCCCGTTTAAGTAGGGGCCCAATCTTGTAGGCTCTATTATTTGCTGGTTTAAGGTGAATTTTTTGCAGAGATTTAAAAGCTCGTGTGTGTGCGAGTTTTCATCTGAGCTGCCTTCTTGTGTTATCTCTGCTACCACGTTGTTTGCAATATTCCTCCATTTTAGGTGCCTTAGGTTGAAATCCCCCAGGAGCAAGATGTTGGGGGCAGGAGCTGGAAGGTTTTCCAGACAGTGGTCAATTTTCAGAAGCTGTTCCAGGAATTGTTGGGACGTTGCATCCGGAGGCTTGTATACAACCACGATGACCAGGTTTTGATTCTCGATCTTTACTGCTAAAACTTCAACTACATCATTTGAGGCATTTAGTAGTTCTGAACATATAAATGACTCTGTGATATACAGGCCAACCCCCTTCTTTTGCTTGTTCACTCTGTCATATCTGTATAGGTTGTAGCCCGGGATCCATATTTCATTGTCCAAGTAATCCTTTATGTGGGTCTCTGTGAAAGCCGCAAACATAGCATTTGACTCTGTAAGCATCCACGGATGTAAGGTATTTTGTTGTTCGTCGCTGGCTTTAGACCCTGTATATTTGCAAAGATGAATGTCGTCGGATTGGTGGTATGGGGGGGATGGTCTTTTTTTCCTGGCACTAATATCTGTTGTTCTGGAGTGGAGGCCATTGACTGTGATTCCACTCCACAAATTATTGCAGTTGTGTACGATTTCTGTCATTTCCTGCCAGCTTTTTTCCCTTCCTGGCGCTAAAAAAACCTCTCTCTCTCTCTGGAGTGGCTATGGCTACCCAGGTTTTGCCATGGTCTGGATGATCTGTGTTGTCTTGTACCCTTTAGGTGGTGTGCCTGGCAATATAAGTTATAGCACTGTCTTTCCTGAACTGATGAGTGGCACATTTCAGGGTGGAAAAGCTTACAGGAAGGGAGGTTGTATTTTCCTGTTGTCTTATGGGCACGGCATTATCTGGGGTGGTCGAAATTGCATGTCCTATCTGTTTTCCCAGATATTCCATGCCTGCAGATACCAAGTGCATAATATTTGCATAGGCCTGGTTTCTGTTTCCCTTGTTTTTTTTTTGTGACTGTGTTCCCTATTGTATTCCCTACTGGTGCATGTATTCCTGTCTCATTTCTATCTTCGGCACTAGTGCTAACAATGGAGCCTTCATCAGTTGTTTCTGGTAATTTATCTTCAGTATTTCCCAAGGCATCCCCTTGTTTATTATCTACCGTGGTATTGCTAGCTTGTAACATTGGTTTTTGTATGTCCTTGTCTACACCTGTTTTCCCAATAGAGCTCCTGTCCCCCTTCAGGCCACCATCCTTTATTTCTCCATTCTTACAGTTACTGTCTACCAGGGCAACATCTGTACCAGGGTCGATAGCACCATTCTGGCCCAGATTTTTTATTTTCCCAACTGTTATAGAATGCCGTAATGTTTATTATGAAGGCCGGTTTGATGTTGTCATCTTTTAATATCAATGTGATTTTATTCCACAGTTCGGTTTCATGTGGGCATTCATTTGCTGTAGGAATTAATACCCCTAACTTTATTATCAAGCAGGAGGTAATTTATCTCGAATTTATAATGGTCTGGGGAAACAGTAGTTCCCTCAGATTTACACTCTAATATACTATAGACCAGATACTCTCTTAAGGAGAGGTGTGGTCTCACGATGCCTTAGTCAAACATATTCTTCTGATTTGTGTTCAATTTGCAATGTTTGCTTGGTAATGAACACGTACATGCTGAGTTGTTTCATATCGAGGTGTGGGAACGAGGAAGAGAGATCGTTCACTACCTCCTTTCGAGAGGGCTACCCCACTTTGAGAGGGCTACCCCACTTTGAGAGGGCTGCCGCTCTTTGAGAGGGCTACCCCCCTTCGAGAGGGCTACCCCACTTTGAGAGGGCTACCGCTCTTTGAGAGGGCTTCCCCCCTTCTAGAGGGCTACCCCACTTTGAGAGGGCTACCCCACTTTGAGAGGGCTACCCTCTCAAAGGGGGGTAACCCTCATAAACTGGAGAATTTCCTCCACATAATATATACACTTATCTTCCTTACATACTTTGTAATATGTACACTATCCTCCTTACATACATTTTAATACCGTAAATCTTTCAATATTAAAGAAAACAGAACAATATCAATGCGTGTTTTTTTTTTTCTTATCTGTTGTTGTCTTTGGACGCTGTCTTGTCCAGTCTGACGAAGCCATTTTTTTTTGTTGTTGTTAACTTTCACGATATTTATTTTGAGTTTTGCGCATTTTCAGTATTTTTGTTGGAAGAAAATAATTGTGATGACTTATGGAATATCCTTCGTGTGTTGTCAGTTTACTGCGTGGAAAGTTGTCTTAAAAATGTGATTTATTTTTAATTGTGAGAGAGAAAGTGTTTCTTACCTTGTTGAGTGTCTGAAGCAACACCCATCTTGCTTACGTCTGAAGCAACACCCATCTTGCTTACGTCTGAAGCAACACCCATCTTGCTTACGTCTGAAGCAACACCCATCTTGCTTACGTCTGAAGCAACACCCATCTTGCTTACGTCTGAAGCAACACCCATCTTGCTTACGTCTGAAGCAACACCCATCTTGCTTACGTCTGAAGCAACACCCATCTTGCTTACGTCTGAAGCAACACGCATCTTGCTTACGTCTGAAGCAACACCCATCTTGCTTACGTCTGAAGCAACACCCATCTTGCTTACGTCTGAAGCAACACCCATCTTGCTTACGTCTGAAGCAACACCCATCTTGCTTACGTCTGAAGCAACACCCATCTTGTTTACGTCTTCCATGGCATCTTGTGTTTGGTCAGGTGTTCCATAACGTTAGAGTGACGCCAGACTCTGAGCAACACATGACCAGCGTCACGTCATGTGACGTCTCCACTACATTCCTCGTCTCCACCTCACTACTGTCATCACTCAAAATTATTCAAGGGGGTTGAGATCACTGCCATGTGATTATTCTGAAACATTTTCAAAACCCCGGCGATGTTCTAACATTCTAAACACTTTATTTAATTCCCCTGGAAACACATCTAAATAATTAGAAAACAGACTAAAACTTTAGAAAAATAAAACTATCATAGCACATCGATACTCAAAAATTACCATAAATTTTCCAAAAAATTTCACTCCGGTGGCGATAACTTGATGACTAAATTCTGACACCCAGCCAGTGTTTCACAATGCGTGGCTGGCTTTCACAATATTTCGTATTATTTTGTTTTTAGTTCAGTAGTTTCGATACTTCTTAAGATTTCGTTCCCAATTAAAAAAAAAACAAGAAGTACAAAAAATTACGTATCAGTTTATTTTAAATGATGTCAAACACTTAATTTTCCTGTCATTTCTTCGACACTTTCTTAGTCACTTTCTCCGACACTTTCTTAGTCACTTTCTCCGACACTTTCTTAGTCACTTTCTCCGACACTTTCTTAGTCACTTCGACACTTATTCATTTTTTTTAATCACTTTCTCAGTGGGTTTCTCTGGTAGTGGCATCTGCAAAGATAAAACAATATTTATTTGAATAAGAGTAAATAATTACTGTAATGAATGTTTATGTTCACAAGAATATGAATGTTATAAATGAATGTTCATTCATCCTTCTGCCTTCATAAACATCAATGTTGAGCATGGTGGATGTTGACACATTCATGAGGGGAGGCATGGTAGCTATGGAAATAACTGATAAATAATATACATATATACTATATATATATATATATATATATATATATATATATATATATATATATATATATATATATA
>WNWK01016515.1:0-44715 GCA_009830355.1 Cherax destructor
CAACACGCAGGGTATTACATTGTTCTGACGTCACTCACCATCATCACTCGTTTATGATTTCACCTTTGAACTATATTCGGGTTAATGGAACCCGAAAGCGAAATACGGATTTGAACACTAAGCTGTTTACACTCGTGATCGAAGTAGCTTTACGCGGGATTTTGTTCACTTTTATTTCCTAGAGATTGTCAGCGTAAGACGGGTTGGAATGCGAGATGGGCCACTTTCTGTCTTTTTGTTTCAACGCATTATGGTCCGTCACAGTTCACCCGTCGCATACTCCAATCTGTCACCAGCTCCGCAAACCCCTCCCCCGGAGGATCTGCTGACATGGAATAAAGATGTTCGATACCAGTATTTGCAACAGACTTCAATCAAGGATTACTGTTTCCTTGAGTTCTATAAGCGGTCTGAAAGAAGAATCCCCTAACTTTAATATCAAGTAGGAGGTCATTTATCTCGAATTATTAATGGTGGAAACAGCAGCTCTCTCAGACTTACACTCTAATGTACAATAGACGCCTTTCATCGCTGTTTCATCTCGATATGTGAGAACCAGGAAGAGATCGTTCAGTACCCTTTTTGAGAGGGTTACTATCTTTTTGAGAGGGCTAACACCCCCTCCATTTTGGGAAGAGGATATCGCCCCATTCATAAACTGGAGAATTTCTTCCACAAGTAAGGACGGTTAAGAGACACGGGTCTAATGCCACCATACCCTACGTATCAAATACTCAAGGCAATGATGAATAATGAGAAATCAGTCGATCTTGATTAGCACCCTTCCTTAAGATTGTGTATCATTGACTAAATAGCAGTCGAGTTCGTATACCTGTGATTCTAGTTGTACAGACTATGACCATCGTGATTTAAGAGAGGTTACAATTATGATTGCTTCAATGACAGAAGTGTTGGATACAATAACCTCAGCTGTTGCCCAGATCGGCTGGTGATTGCATGAACTAACATTGTTACGTATTTCATTCGACTCTTGTGCTATCCTAAACTAACATTGATGCTGGCTAATCTAGTTTCCGGTAGTATAGACGTCAACCCCACATATGTGCAGTGTGTGCAAGGAAGGAATTTTCATTGTATTATGCAGAGTAAAATCAACACGTTTTTCTTGGAAGACACTTGACTTCCTGTAGTACTCTTCAAGCTGACAATGCCTTCAACAAAATGTCTGGGATATCTAAATATTGTGCTATGTTAAATATCCTACTAATTTTCATTCTTTAAATAATATGGGCTACAAATTTGCAAAACTCTCAAGAATACTTTGAGAAAGACACTCCCTCCCTGGTTTCATGATGGGAATAAAGGTGAACAACACATTGCTGGACATCTTCTATACAGTTAATTTAAATCTCTTGTCAACACTATGGCTCAGAACACCTAAGAATTGTAGTTTATCCATTTTGTGCCCAACTGCGAATTTAACTGAGGTACTAAACCAGTGAGTCTAGGTATAACTCATCAATATTTTGATCTCTCAGCCATAGATAAGGAACATCTGCATACCTATACCACTTGGCATTACTTAGAATAGCTTTAAGGAGTGCTGTCTCTTAGCATTCAAGAATTAATTGCTTAGTGGGAAGAGGGTGAATTTTCCTTATCCATAGCTTTTTTGTGAGCATATTTATCTTCAAATTATAAAAAACTAAAATAATGAAAAGCCTTCCATTTTCTCCGCCTCGCCTTGTTTTACGCAGACATTTTGAAGAATTACATAAATATATATCCCAAACAAAATCTTATTGGAGAAAATTTGAAAAATTCTTCTTGACATGGATTTTTCTCGTGGCAACAGGAGGATCAAACTGAAGTTCAGTTAAATCCTCTAAACATGTAAAACTATCATTAATGGTTCCTTCCCATTGTCAGTGAGAGAGTCATGGTACAGGTGAGGCCAGCCAACATTACGTCCCGAAGTTTGTCGTGTTTGACGAGTTTTTTTTTTTGACTGACAGCCAATAAAGAAACTACAGTAATTGAAATTTAAAAAGAGGCCAATATTCACAGAAAGAGCATGATACGTATTTTACAGTAGACATCTCAAGTCTCCTAAACAAGTCACAATTTGTTTTCAAGCATTCGAAACACAGGACCTTAAAACAGGGATTTTCCATCTGAAATCCTTGGATGCCATTGTAATAATTTCTAAACAGTAAAGGAAATCAATACTTTCTGTTTACTTTAAGGAGACTCATTAAATAATAACGTTCATATATAAAAAAATCTGAAAATGTTTAATATATTGATAAACCAGGTCGAATCAAAACACTCTTCCTTTTTACTCATTTTAATTTCGCGTGTGTGAATCAAACAATTGGTAAGATCTGCTTGCTGATTTAGGTAAATTTAAGACTGCTCAAAATGTTGAATGGTCACATATCAGTTATTATTTGCGACCACTGTCAGCCTCAGAGTTATCTCTGAGTTACCAGACCTTGCCACGTGGAGGCCAGTGGTTCGTCTTTAAGGTCCACCCAGCCACTTACTGTGTTTTTGATACTTTCCCCAGGTCCATGTGTCCAGGAGTCCATCTGTGTCCCCCCAGATATTCTCCCTTCCCCACTTCCCAAGGTCTGCTTCAACAACCAGTATCCCCGTCTTTCCCAGGTCCATGTGTCCAGGAGTCTATCTGTCCGCCTTCAGATATTCTCCCTTCCCCACTTCCCCAAGGATGCTAGCCTTCCCAAGGTCCATGTGTCCAGGAATCCATCCGTGGGCCCCGGTTGTCTTCCCTTCCTTACTTCCCTTAGGTTATCTTCCCGCTTCAGCCTCTCCCAGGTTATGTATCCCGAAGTCCGTCGCCACCCCAGTGATCTAGCTAGATGGGAACGAGGCCTTGTCTAGCTGGTCTACGGTAGAGACTGTCCAGGTGGGTGGAATTACAGGAGAGGACACACAGAAAACTGCGTCCTGTAATTCCACCCACCAAGACAGCCACGACCGTACACCAGCTAGACGCAGCCAAGCTACCGTCCAGTTCCCCCACCAAGGTGAGGCCACTCAATGAATATCTGGGAGTTCTATTTATATTATGTGAGTTAACTACATTAAACATGAAATTTTTGTACTTAATCAGCAGTTTAAGTGTTTGTGAATGTTTTATTGTGTGTACTGTTTGTTCACCACCACGAGAACTGTAATAAGTGTTGAACTTTATATTTTTATTTGGTTTATTTATGTTATGTATTTGTTACAAGCGCCGCGCACTGTGGAAATAAGTCTTGTCTTTGGGTTATCCTGGGTAATTTACACATATGTTATTATGTATGATAATCTGTGTACCTGTTTTCCGTGTACCTAAGTAAACTTACACACTTATTTTTAAACTCATTTGGGTATTTCCGAAACGCAGCCTGAAGATTCACCATCATTCATACACTTACAAAACACGCGTGCGTCGCACGCACTAATATCATGTAATTACAATACACACACATACGACCCCCTACGCCTTACACACATATATACACAATTTTGTACCAATACATATATGCACTCTCCCTCACGGTTGTTAAAATTGTTTGTCTTTTCAAAATAAAATCGAAAACTTGGAAGAAGAAAAAAATCAGACTTCTTTAATAAAAAGGAATTCAGGATTATTATATATTTCAATATTCTGATGTTGAATGTTGGTTTTCGGAATTTTGATGACATCTGTTGTGAAAGGTGAGAAAAGTGACTAGTTTGTGACACTTGTGGGTAACGTAAAGAAGACACTACCATGAATTATTTTACAGGAGATAAAGTTTAGCTAGAAATCATTTTTAAACAATTTAGCAAGTTTCTCTCTTCTCTCATGAGTTTTCTCTCACAAAGAGGTGGGCCAAAGCATCATGTTTTCGACCCCAGGCTAGTGCAGTGTAGTTATTTATCAATACCACACGTTTGTGTTCACAATAATATAATATACTGCAATTTGAACTAGTACACCAAGCAGGGAGGAGAATGAAATTAGCTTAGAGGCGTCCACACCATCGTATGTCCTTGGGTAGCGGGCACAACATTCAGTCCTACTGGATGCGTTACTCTTAAGGATTGTGTAGTTCAGTGAACTAGAGCGTCATGTGTTTTCGCTCACCAAGAGGTGGGTTCGACCCCTGGCTAGTGCAGTGCAGTTATTGATTAATACCACTCGTTCGTGGTTACAATAATATATATATATATATATATATATATATATCTTTCTTTCTTCTTTCAACACGTCGGCCGTTTCCCACCGAAGTGGGGTGGCCCAAAATGAAAAACGAAAGTTTCCCCTTTTACATTTAGTAATATATACAGGAGAAGGGGTTACTAGCCCCTTGCTCCTGGCATTTTAGTCGCTTCTTACGACACGATGGCTTACGGAGGAAGAATTCTGTTCCACTTCCCCATGGAGATAAGAGGAAATAAGAACAAGAACTAGTAAGAAAATAGAAGAAAACCTAGAGGGTGTGTATATATATGCTTGTACATGAATGTGTAGTGTGACCTAAGTGTAAGTAGAAATAGCAAGATGTACCTGAAATCTTGCATGTTTATGAGACAGAAAAAGACACCAGCAATCCTACCAACATGTAAAACAATTACAGGCTTTTGTTTTACACTCACTTGGCAGGACGGTAGTACCTCCCTGGGTGGTTGCTGTCTACCAACCTACTACCTAGAATATGTATATATATATATATATATATATATATATATATATATATATATATATATATATATATATGTATATATTTTTTTTTTTTTTTTTTTTTCAACAAGTCGGCCGTCTCCCACCGAGCAGGGTGACCCAAAAGAAGAAAATCCCAAAAGAAAAAACTTTCATCATCATTCAACACTTTCACCACACTCATACATAATCACTGTCTTTGCAGAGGAGCTCAGATACGACAGCTGAGAAAAGTCCCTCCCAGCTGTCACTATCTCAGACCCCTCCTTTAAAGTGCAGGCATTGTACTTCCCATTTCCAGGACTCAAGTCCAACTAAATCAATTAACTGGTTTCCCTGAATCCCTTCACACAATGTTACCCTGCTCACACTCCAACAGATCGTCATGTCCCAAAACCATTCGTCTCCATTCACTCCTATCTAACACGCTCACACATGCTTGCTGGAAGTCCAAGCCCTCGCCCCAAAACCTCCTTTACCCCTTCCCTCCAACCTTTTCTAGGACGACCCCTACCCCGCCTTCCTTCCCCTACAGATTTATACGCTCTCCAAGTCATTCTACTTTGATCCATTCTCTCTAAATGACCAAACCACCTCAACAACCCCTCTTCAGCCCTCTGACAAATACTTTTAGTAACTCCACACCTTCTCCTAATTTCCACATTCCGAATTTTCTGCATAATATTTACACACACATTGCCCTTAGACAGGACATCTCCACTGCCTCCAGCCTCCTCCTCGCTGCAGCATTTGCAACCCATGCTTCACACCCATATAAGAGTGTTGGTACCACTATGCTTTCGTACATTCCCTTCTTTGCCTCCATGGATAACGTTTTTTGTCTCCACAGATACCTCAATGCACCACTCACCTTTTTTCCTTCATCAATTCTATGGTTAACCTCATCCTTCATAAACCCATCCGCTGACACATCAACTCCCAAATATCTGAAAACATTTACTTCTTCCATAATCCCTCTCTCCAATGTGATATCCAATTTTTCTTTATTTAAATCGTTTGATACCCTCATCACCTTACTCTTATCTATGTTCACTTTTACCTTTCTACCTTTACACACTCTCCCAAACTCGTCCACTAACCTTTGCAACTTTTCTTTAGAATCTCCCATAAGCACAGTATCATCAGCAAAAAGTAACTGTGTCAACTCCCATTTGCATTTAATTCTCCATAATTTAATCCACCCCTCTCCCCAACACCCTAGCATTTACTTCTTTTACAACCCCATCTATAAATATATTAAACAACCATGGTGACATTACACATCCCTGTCTAAGACCTACTTTTACCGGGAAGTAATCTCCCTCTCTCCTACACACCTAACCTGAGCCTCACTATCCTCATAAAAACTCTTTACAGCCTTCAGTAACTTACTACCTATTCCATACACTTGCAACATTTGCCACATTGCTCCCTATCCACTCTATCATATGCCTTTTCTAAATCCATAAATGCAATAAAAACTTCTCTACCTTTATCTAAATACTGTTCACATATATGCTTCACTGTAAACACTTGATCTACACATCCCCTACCCACTCTGAAGCCTCCTTGCTCATCTGCAATCCTACTCTCTGTCTTACCTCTAATTCTTTCAATAATAACCCTGCCATACACTTTACCTGGTATACTCAGTAAACTTATTCCCCTATAATTTTTACACTCTCTTTTATCCCCTTCCCTTTATATAAAGGAACTATACATGCTCGCTGCCAATCCCTAGGTACCTTCCCTCTTTCATACATTTATTAAACAAAAATACCAACCACTCCAGCACTATATCCCCCTGCTTTTAACATTTCTGTCATGATTCCGTCAATTCCAGCTGCTTTACCCCTTTCATTCTACGTAATGCCTCACGCAACTCCCCCACACTCACATCCTGCTCTTCTTCACTCCTAAACGATGTTGTACCTCCTGGCCAGTACATGAAATTATCGCCTCCCTCTTTTCATCGACATTTAAAAGTTCCTCAAAATATTCCGCCATCTACCCAATACCTCCAGCTCCCCATCTACTAACTCCCCTACTCTTTTTTTAACTGACAAATCCATTCTTTCCCCTAGGCTTTCTTACCTTGTTTATCTCACTCCAAATTTTTTCATGTTTTCAGCAAAATTTCTTGACAGAGCCTCTCCCGTTCTTTCATCCGCTCTTCTTTTGCACTCTCTCACCACTCTCTTCACCTTTCTTTTACTCTCCATATACTCTCTCTTCTACTAACACTTCTGTTTTGTAAAAACCTCTCATAAGCTACCTTTTTCTCTTTTATCACACCCTTTACTTCTTCATTCCACCACTCACTCCTCTTTCTTCCTGCACCCACCCTCCTATAACCACAAACTTCTGCCCCACATTCTAATACTGCATTTTTAAAACTATCCCTACTCTCTTCAACCCCCCCACTACTCCTACTTGCACTAGCCCACCTTTCTGCCAATAGTTGCTTATATCTCACCCTAACTTCCTCCTCCCTTAGTTTATACACTTTTACCTCTCTCTTACTTGCTGTTGCCATTTTCCTTTTGTCCCATCTACCTTTTACTCTAACTGTAGCTACAACCAAATAATGATCTGATATATCCGTTGCCCCTCTATAAACATGTACATCCTGAAGCCTACTCATCAACCTTTTATCCACCAATACATAAAATATGTATTACTTATTACCAAACCTCTTTCTACACATAGCTCAATTAATGGCTCCCCATTTACATTTACCCCTGGCACCCCAAATTTACCTACTACTCCATCCACAACATTTTTACCCACTTTAGCATTAAGATCCCCAACCACAATTACTCTCTCACTTGGTTCAAAACTCCCCACACACTCACTCAACATTTCCCAAAATCTCTCTCTCTCTTCTACACTTCTCTCTTCTCCAGGTGCATAAACACTTACTATAACCCACTTTTCACATCCAACCTTTATTTTACTCCACATAATCCTTGAATTTATACATTTATATTCCTTCTGTACCTGCCATAACTGATTATTCAACATTATTGCCACTCCTTCTTTAGCTCTAACTCTATTTGAAACCCCTGATCTAATCCCATTTATTTCTCCCCACTGAAACTCTCCTACCCCCTTCAGCTTTGTCTCACTTAAAGCCAGGACATCCAGCTTCTTTTCATTCATAACATCTACAATCATCTCTTTCTTATCATTCGCACAACATCCACGCACATTCAAACATCCCACTTTGACGATTTTCTTCTTCTTCTTTTTAGTAAGCTATACAGGAAAAGGGGTTACTAGCCCATTGTTCCCGGCATTTTAGTTGACTTTTACAACACGCATGGCTTACGGAGGAAAGATTCTTATTCCACTTCCCCATGGATAAAATATATGTATATAAACTATTAATACTTTTGAACAAATACACCTCAGAACTCCTTTTACAACAGACAATAGAAATCAATTTATAACTCCATTATATAAATATATATATATATATATATATATATATATATATATATATATATATATATATATATATATATATATATATATATGTCGTGCCGATTAGGTAAAACTTGCGATTTTGGCTTAAATAGCAACGCTCATCTTGCCATATAAGACAAGCGAAAATTTGTGTATGCAATAATTTCGCCAAAATCATTCTGAACATAACGAAAAAAATATATTTCATTGTGTTTGTTTATTATTAAATTAATGTTAACGTATCTAAAATATATTTAGTTGGGTTAGGCTAAATTAAATTGCGCTTATTGTAATAAGGTTAGGTAGGTTTTCAAAGTTTCTCTTGGTACAAAATTATAAATTCTAACATTAACATAAATGAAAAAATATATCTTTAAACGTATAAGAGAAAATTTTAGAAAGGACTTAATTTTAAATAAGTTCTTGCTAATTGACCAGTTTTACCTAATCGGCACGACATATATATATATATATATATATATGTCGTGCCGATAGTAAAACTTGCGATTTTGGCTTAAATAGCAACGCTCACCTTGCCATTTAAGACAAGTGAAAATTTGTGTATGCAATAATTTCGCCAAAATCATTCTGAACATAACGAAAAAATATATTTCATTGTGTTTCTTTATTATTAAATTAATGTTAACGTATCTAAAATATATTTAGTTGGGTTAGGCTAAATTAAATTGCGCTTGGTGTAATAAGGTTAGGTAGGTTTTCAAAGTTTCTCTTGGTACAAAATTATATATATATATATATATATATATATATATATATATATATATATATATATATATATATATATATATATATATAATATATATATATATAAACGTAATTTTATTTACCTAAATTCTGTTATATATCAGAAAGTCAATTTTTAGTTATTTAATATTACTTAAAATCTAGGATATATATTTTTTCGATATAGGTCAAACGTGGTAATTCACATTAATCGGCACCACATATATATGTAAGTCAAGTCACGGGGTGGAAATCTTCGGCTGAAATACATTCACACTTCTTAGTGCGTCATCAGGAGCTATGCAATGTTGCAAGAGCAGCAACATTAGAAATGAAGGGAAGTTTTCTCAGAGTAGAGTAGCGTGGAGTGGCACCAGCCACAGGTTCTCTCAGAGTATGAGAGGCACTGGTCAGTGTCACTGCCATCATCCATGACTCTTCCCACATGGGGAGGGTAGACGATGGGCAAACACGAAAATTAGGAGATCTTATAGCCAGCCCTAAGCTTCTTCTAATTGCTGTCAATATGTTATGTGACATAAGATATTACGTTACAGAATGATGTTATTATGTGCAAACTTTCTAATTATTAAAAGAATCGAATAGGTTCATTTGTCAGCTTAAAATACCATACGTGACGGGAGGTTCTAGAATGTTCCAGAAACTACTCTGAAGAATCTGATCATATATTCCTAAATAGTGTCTACCAATATCCTCAGTATCGATTATTGTCCCAGTATAATTTATGCATCTCCCACAGTATTCCCATTATTCTTAAAGACATAATTAGACAATTCATGAATTTTCTGAATATCCTTTTAACACTTTTATCAGCACTAACAGCCTAACTCAGGGTGCTGATACGCAAGGTTAAGTGGCTGCCATCAGGGTACTGATACGCAAGGTTAAGTGGCTGCCATCAGGGTACTGATACGCAAGGTTAAGTGGCTGCCATCAGGGTGCTGATACGCAAGGTTAAGTGGCTGCCATCAGGGTACTGATACGCAAGGTTAAGTGGCTGCCATCAGGGTACTGATACGCAAGGTTAAGTGGCTGCGATCAGTGATTGCAACATGATCGATATAATATATAATTATTAGTATTAAGTACGAGATCCTGGCTGGTTATTACATTTAAAATCACAGTGAATCAGGTAATATCCCAATACGCAAAACGACCACCGTTGTTTCGTTATTTCTCACATTATCAAGGGCCTGTAAAAATAATAAACCTGTAGAAAGCTTAAAATGCTAAGATGTCACCTCACATACGACATTACACCCGACCGTGGGAATGAAAAGGACCTTTCGCTCTTAGCTGAAATTCCTCCCAAATTTTACTAATTATAAATGAATCTAATATGTTGTGTAGCCCTAAACTATTATTCATATTCATATTAAATTGTTTATGAAGCTTGATTCAATTATACTTATCTCAACCATAGATATGCTTGATACAACTTTCTAGGCCTTTTGAAAATCAATTGGGTGGTTAAAATCTCTCACATTAATAAAAATGGTAATAATAGGTATTATTATTAGAAGAAATCGTTTAGATTAATTTAAAAGCAACTTTAACAAAATAATAAAAAGACTACTGAAAGACAACAATGAACTAATTAAAAATTGACAAGTTACCAATCCATCATTACCTTATATGTATGGACTGATATAAACACACAAACCAGGTAAACCAGCCAGACTCATTATTTGCTACATAGGTTCAGTTTCCTATAAATTATATAAATTTCTAGTAGATATTTTGAGCCCAATTGATGGTAAAATTTATAAATTTAATGATTAAATATAATATTGATTTATTTGACAAATTGAGCACCATGGCTGATTTAAATAATTGTAATATGGTTACTTTTGATGTCCTCCTTTGTTTACAAAAGTTTCA
This sequence comes from Cherax destructor, assembly GCA_009830355.1. Classification (NCBI taxonomy): domain Eukaryota; kingdom Metazoa; phylum Arthropoda; class Malacostraca; order Decapoda; family Parastacidae; genus Cherax; species Cherax destructor. The sequence goes on from WNWK01016515.1 coordinate 10,790, forward strand.
GTTGAGGATTTATTAAGTTTCTATCTGATGAACTTGTTAATTACGATTTACCATTGTCAGGACCTACAGTCATTGAGGTTATTAAACACTGCATTGTTGATGCAATGTTTGTGTTTAATGCTGAGCTTCACACTCACAAGTTTGGTACGACAATGAGAAATTCTCTCACTTGTTATTAGCAATTTGTGCATGGAATATTTTGAAACAATATTGCTAACAAAAATTTTCCCAATAGACCTAAGTGGTGCAGATATTTTGATGTTTAATGCATAATGCCTGAGAATATAGATATAAACCATTTCCATTTTGAATTCCATAGTGTAGCACATTCTATACATTTTGCTGTTGAGTTTGAATAAAACAACTCATTGCCTTTTTAGTTGTCTAAATTTTTAAGGAAACCATTATTTTAAAATAAAAATTTACAGAAAAAAAAACTGTTCCTATGTGCACTATTATTCTTCACATCACGCTAGACCTAAACTTTCTGTACTCTTATCCATGTTTTGATCTCTGGGTTGCGTATTTGCAGCCCAGAGTTCATAGATGAAGAAAACTTGAAGATTTATGAAATAGCTAATGATCTAAAATACCCAAAACAAATTAAAGATGGCCACCAACACAAGCAAGGGCCACCAACACAAGCAAGGGCCACCACAAACAAGGGCCACCAACACAGCAAGGGCCACCAACACAAGCAAGGGCCACCAACACAAGCAAGGGCCACCAACACAAGCAAGGCCACCAAACAAGCAAGGGCCACCAACACAAGCAAGGGCCACCAACACAAGCAAGGCCACCAACACAAGCAAGGGCCACCAACACAAGCAAGGGCCACCAACACAAGCAAGGGCCACCAACACAAGCAAGGCCACCAACACAAGCAAGGGCCACCAACACAAGAGGACCCCAACACAAGCAAGGGCCACCAACACAAGAGGGCCACCAACACAACAGGCCACCAACACAGCAAGGGCCACCAACACAAGCAAGGGCCACCAACACAAGCAAGGGCCACCAACACAAGCAAGGGCCACCAACACAATCAAGGGCTACACAAACTACTGAAGCTGTAGCAGCAGTCATAATTCTTCTCGATAAGGTCTCGTTTATGCTCAAATTAACTAAAGTAAATATCTTTTTTTTTATGGTGTTTCACTACACTCACCCTGATTCTGTCATATATAACAACACTCATTCACCGAATAACATACAACAGTTGCACCAACACAAGTTAAATTAAGCTGATATTCAGAAAAAAAATATAAAAGTCGAACATAACAATTATGTCATGAATTAATGCAGTTACAACTACCAAAAATCAATTAAACGTGATTGTAACGTGAACCACCACTGCCACAAGCGCCACCGACATCACTGCCACAAGCGCCACCGACATCACTGCCACAAGCGCCACCGACATCACTGCCACAAGCGCCACCGACATCACTATTATACCTTTATATTATCATCCCCAACTTTGGGATCAGTGTAATCAGTTTTCCTGAACTTGACTCCAGAAAATTTCTCTGAAATATGTTTTTTAACGATGCGTCTTCGCTGCTATATAGATCATTGTTAATGTAACCGTATTATGACATTATTTTTGTTATCGTGCTGTATCTCATCTCCATAATTCCCCAAATCACCTAATAAAGATTAAATTCCTTTACTCTGATCTCAGATTGCTTGTTAATTTAAACTATAACTCCTATCCCCAAATTAAACCCTTTTGTTATAAAAAAAATATATCAGAATGATCAAAGTAACCAACAAACTAAAGGAATATGCCAAATAACGACTGTTTAAGAAAATATTTCTCAGCACTTTCAGTTATTAAAATAATGGGAGTTTTACCCAAAAACATTGATCTGATGCAGTTTTTAATCGACACTTCCACTTGACTATGTCCGCTAAATAATCTTAGTTGCTGACCTAAACCTGACCCTGGGATTTTATCTAATATTTGAACTAACTCAAGATATTTGTTCTACTTTTTACAAAAGCGATAATCAATTATTAAAATCTGGCTAGAGTTTGGCTGGTTGTCTTAGTGTTGGTCTGGAATGTAGTGTTGCTTTGTTTGGCTGGTTGTCTTGGTGTTGGTCTGGCATATAGTGTTGCTTTGTTTGGCTGGTTGTCTTGGTGTTGGTCTGGCATGTAGTGTTGCTTTGTTTGGCTGGTTGTCTTGGTGTCGGTCTGGCATGTAGTGTTGCTTTGTTTGGCTGGTTGTCTTGGTGTCGGTCTGGCATGTAGTGTTGCTTTGTTTGGCTGGTTGTCTTGGTGTCGGTCTGGCATGTAGTGTTGCTTGTTTGGCTGGTTGTCTTGGTGTTGGTCTGGCATATAGTGTTGCTTTGTTTGGCTGGTTGTCTTGGTGTTGGTCTGGCATGTAGTGTTGCTTTGTTTGGCTGGTTGTCTTGGTGTTGGTCCGGCATGTAGTGTTGCTTTGTTTGGCTGGTTGTCTTAGTGTTGGTCTGGCATGTAGTATTGATATGTTTGGCTGGTTGTCTTAGTGTTGGTCTGGCATGTAGTGTTGCTTTGTTTGGCTGGTTGTCTTGGTGTTGGTCTGGCATGTAGTGTTGCTTTGTTTGGCTGGTTGTCTTGGTGTTGGTCTGGGATGTAGTGTTGCTTTGTTTGGCTGGTTGTCTTGGTGTTGGTCTGGTATGTAGTGTTGCTTTGTTTGGCTGGTTGTCTTGGTGTTGGTCTGGCATGTAGTGTTGCTTTGTTTGGCTGGTTGTCTTGGTGTTGGTCTGGCATGTAGTGTTGCTTTGTTTGGCTGGTTGTCTTGGTGTTGGTCTGGCATGTAGTGTTGCTTTGTTTGGCTGGTTGTCTTGGTGTTGGTCTGGCATGTAGTGTTGCTTTGTTTGGCTGGTTGTCTTGGTGTTGGTCTGGCATGTAGTGTTGCTTTGTTTGGCTGGTTGTCTTGGTGTTGGTCTGGCATATAGTGTTGCTTTGTTTGGCTGGTTGTCTTGGTGTTGGTCTGGCATGTAGTGTTGCTTTGTTTGGCTGGTTGTCTTGGTGTTGGTCTGGCATGTAGTGTTGCTTTGTTTGGCTGGTTGTCTTGGTGTTGGTCTGGGATGTAGTGTTGCTTTGTTTGGCTGGTTGTCTTGGTGTTGGTCTGGTATGTAGTGTTGCTTTGTTTGGCTGGTTGTCTTGGTTGGTCTGGCATGTAGTGTTGCTTTGTTTGGCTGGTTGTCTTGGTGTTGGTCTGGCATGTAGTGTTGCTTTGCTTTTTTGGGTGGTTGTCTTGGTGTTGGTCTGGATGTAGTGTTGCTTTGTTTGGTTGGTTGTCTTGGTGTTGGTCTGGCATGTAGTGTTGCTTTGTTTGGCTGGTTGTCTTGGTGTTGGTCTGGCATGTAGTGTTGCTTTGTTTGGCTGGTTGTCTTGGTGTTGGTCTGGTATGTAGTGTTGCTTTGTTTGGCTGGTTGTCTTGGTGTTGGTCTGGCATGTAGTGTTGCTTTGTTTGGCTGGTTGTCTTGGTGTTGGTCTGGCATGTAGTGTTGCTTTGTTTGGCTGGTTGTCTTGGTGTTTTCAAGTGTTGCTTTGTTTGGCTGGTTGTCTTGGTGTTGGTCTGGCATGTAGTGTTGCTTTGTTTGGAAAACAAAAACATTTTAGATTTATATGAAAAAAAGAATACTGACAAATGGAGCGCAATGAGTAAGACACCAGACTAATGTTCGTAGATAGAAGGTTAATAATATGGTTGGATGAGGACTAGGGGAAGCTATATAGCGGGATAACATGGGGAAGCTATATAGCTGGATGGAACTATGGGGAATAATAGCTGGATGGAACTATGGGGAAGCTTATATAGCTGGATGGGGGCTAGTAACAAGTATCATATTCTACAGTTTGTGAAATATAAAGATAATAAAGAGTTTTTTCGCCATTGTCGGAAATTAAACCTTTGGGACTGTTATTAAATTAAAGAGGACAAAATTTAATTGTTTTGGGATGTTTAAGGCTAAACAAGAAGCAAAATTATATTTTGGGATGTAGAAGAAGAGTCTAGAGTGACAACGATTAGACGTTGAGCAAACCGTCATTTTTCAAGAAACAAATCAGGTCACACAGCAACAGATCTCACATCAGGGTTAACAGCACGTAGGTCACACAGCAGTAGGTCACATATCAGGTCACACAGCAAAGTTCCCCCATAAAGGGGCAGGTCACATATCAAGGTCACACAGCAAGGTTACACATCAAGCAGGTCACACAGAAAAGGTTACACACCCAACAGGTCAAAAGAAAGGTTACATCAAGCAGGTCACACAGCAAGGTTACACATCGCAGGTCACACAGCAAGGTTACACATCAAGCAGGTCACACAGAAAAGCAGGTGACTTTACAAGCAGGTCACGGGAAATTTGGGGCCACACATCAAGCAGGTCACACAGCAAGTGGGTCACACAGCAAGTGGGTCACACAGCAAGTGGGTCACACAGCAAGGGGTAAACCAGCAAGGGATCACACAGCAAGTGGGTCACAGAGTAGCAAGGGAGAATGTTACATTTTATTCGGTTTGTGTCACACCCCCTTTTGCTGATACGCTGCCTCCCGACCATCGAAGCGGGTACTAAGGGTTTAACCATCAATAGGATCCCTGTAGATAAATCAGACCTTGGTTCATCCAATAAACAGACAAGCCTGGTAAAGCAGAAGCAGCGAGGTTCAATTGTGGTAAGCGATGTCAGACTTGCCTCAGCTGCGGGTTTGGGATACGCTACACCCTTCTCTGGCTTCTGCTTTCGCCATCTTTTTTCACCGGGGGTACACTTACTATTCAACCTCTGTACATAGTGTATATTCTTGTATATATTTGGCAAATTATATCTGGTGAAGGAAATGCAGGTTATATACTATTGCTGAGTTTGTTTGTTCCACTTTGAAACCCGTTACGACCAGGCGTAGGCCAATTTTACCTGTGTTTTGTAAAACAAGGTCACATAGCAGTCACACAACAAGCAGGTCACACAGCGCAGGGCACATAGCAAGGTCACATAGCAAGCAGGTCACATAGCAAAAGCAGGTCACAGAGGTTCTTTTTCCCCTCCCCTTTCAGTGTTCAAAGTGAGCACAACAAAATACTGACCTCCAAAGCAAACATCAGTGGCAGCTGTGGCGACTTAAAGTTGCTGCTATTTTGCTTAGACTGCAGCTACGCTACACTAATGTACCGCAGCTACGCTTAAAACTATGTACTGCAGCTACGCTACACTATGTACCGCAGCTACGCCTTTAATTTTGGACCGCAGCGCGCTACACATGTACGCAGCTACGCCACACCATGTACCGCAGCCCCCTTCACTATACCGGCTACGCTAAATACCGAGCCGCTACACCATGTACTGCAGCTACGCTACACTATGTACCGCAGCTACGCTACACTATACCGGGAGACGCCACACTATGTACTGCAGCTACGCTTTCGCTATGTACCGCAGCTACGCTAACCGGGGACCGCAGCGCCTACCATGACTGCAGCTACGCTACACTATTTCCGCGCGCCACACCATGACGCAGCACGCTACACCATGGACGCAGCCACGCAACCAAAGTACCGCAGCCACGCTACACTATGTACCGCAGCTACGCTACACTATGTACTGCAGCTACGCTACACTATACCGCAGGCCCGCACACCATGTACCGCAGCTCGCCACACCATGTACCGCAGCCACGCTACACTATGTACCGCGTTACCCCACACATGACGCAGCTACCCCACACTATAAACGCAGCCCCCACACTATGTCCCTGCAGCTACGCTACACTATACCGCAGTTCCAAACATACCGCAGCCCCCACACCATGTACCGCAGCACGCCATGTCCCGCAGCCACGCTCACCATGTACCGCACCCACCCACACAAAAAAAAATTTCGACGCTTCCCCCATGTACCGCAGCTACCCCACCCCAAATGTACCGCAGCTACGCCACCCCATGTACCGAGCCACACATCATACCGCAGCACGCTACCCCATGACGCAGCAGGGGCACACCATGTACCGCAGCCACCCCACCCCCTGCACCGCAGCTACGCTACCCCATGAACCGCAGTCACCTCAATTATGTACCGCAGCTACGTTCACTATGTCCCGCAGCCAACCCCATACCGCAGCTACGCTACACCATAACTACAAACCAGCTACCCCATGTACCGCAGCCACGCACATAGTAGCAGCCACGCCGTTACAAATTACTGCAGCACGCTACACTATGTCCCGCAGCCATGTTAAAAAGACTGCAGCTACGCTTACACTATGTACTGTCTTCGGTGTGAATGATATCCGATAATGAGCTTGAAAAAAATGTTCTTTTCTTTATTTGAAGACCGAGCAGGATTATGTTACCACCATTAATGTTAAGGTTTACCGGGAGTTTACCAAGAGGTTTCGGGGCAACGCCCGCGGCTCGGTCTGAGAAAGGCCTCATGGTGGATCAGGGTCTGATCAACCAGGCTGTTACGCGGGCCAGGTTAGGGACAAACGTGGCAGCATTTAAATCTCGGTGGAAAATCCTGAGGAAAAGGGGACAATTGAATGGAGGCTAATTTGTTTACAAAGTGAGCTTCTAGAGATGAGGAGTTGGACTGTATACTAGTGGTGAGGGGAAGAATTTTGGGGGGTACTTATTTATTGTAACCATTTCGGAAATAACAAACTGACAACCACAAGAATGGAAAAAATCCGCGTGTCCTGTCAACAATGGGGTGCAATATGTGTTTAAGATGCACTTTTTTTTCCCTTCGCACCCAGGTTTTTATCAACTGCAGAGTAGTCAGAGATAAACATAGCGTCTTTGCATGACAACTCGTCATGGGGAGGAACGCCCGCATGACAACTCAGTCAGGGGGAGAAAAGCCCAGCATGACAACTAAAAGCGGGGGAGTGAACGTTTCCCCGATGACAAAATCACTGTATTTAAAAAAAAAAAAAATTAAATGAAGAGCACATTTTTATAAACAGGATAGGCTAAAAAAATTTTTTTAGGGCCAGTACTTATGGAGATATAAGCCCGCCAAGTTGGTGCTGGATGCTCACCTGACGGCAACATCAAGTTCTGCTGCTTGCAGAAGTATTGCTGATATACTTTTTTTTCTAGTTTTTATTTTAATTTATATAATTTTTATGTTCTGATAATTACAATTTATAATAGTTCTTGTGATTTCATAGTCAATCTTTGTTTTAACACTAATATTATGTACTGAAATAGTACTCAAATAGTCACAATCACACCAACAGGTGAACATTTTCACCTTCCTTGGTCATTTACTATTGTCTATAAATATATACCAAGTATTTATAGATCCCAGCAATGTTTTAGACATCCAGGAGTATATATGAAACTCCTTGAAGAATGGTGTGTTGACAAGTGTCAGATAACTACTGATAAGGCAGTGACATTGATGAATGAATGTGTGCACGGAACCCTCGCTTTGTTTTCACTGTCTGTATCTGTCTATCTATCTGTCTATATATCTGTGTCTGTCTGTCTGTCTATCTGTCTGTCTATCTGTCTAGCTCGGCTTATCTGTCTTTCTGTCTGCCTGCCTATGTGTGCCTGGACTATAATATGAAACTCCTTGAAGAATGGTGTTATGACAAGTGTCAGATAACACTGACAGCCCAATGACATTGATGAATGAATGTGCGCAGGGAACCCTCGCTTTGTTTTCACTGTCTATCTGTCTGTCCATCTGTCTATCTGTCTGTGTCTCTGTCTAGCTCTGCTTATCTGTCTTTCTGTCTGCCTGTGTGCCTGGAGTATATGAAACTCCTTGAAGAATGGTGTGTTGACAAGTGTCAGATAACTCTTGACAGCCCAGTGACATTTGATAAATGTCAGCAGTGCTGAGGGAACCTCCTTTTCAATATCTGTCTGTCTGTCTCTGTCTATCTGTCCGTCTGTATCTGTCTGTCTGTCTGTCTGTATCTCTCTGTCTATCTGTCTGTATCTGTGTATGTCTTTCCGTCTGCTTGTCTCAGTCTCAGAGTGCGTCTCGTAAGCCAACAGGTATTATCACGATGCAGAAGTGACGATGGATACTTGCCAGGGTTTCATGCTTATTATGTATATCACAAGCATTGTATAGCACTTTGCCTGGAATTTTTGGGTTATCCTAGGTAATTTACACTATGTATAATAACTGTACTTATGTATACATGTGAGAAAGACAGAGATATAGGACATACAGATATAGATAGATATATAGACAGACAAAGATATAGACAGACAAAGATATAGGCAGACAAAGATATAGGCAGACAAAGATATAGGCAGACAAAGATATAGGCAGACAAAGATATAGGCAGACAAAGATATAGGCAGACAAAGATATAGGCAGACAAAGATATAGGCAGACAAAGATACGGACAGACAAAGATACGGACAGACAAAGATACGGACAGACAAAGATACGGACAGACAAAGATACGGACAGACAAAGATACGGACAGACAAAGATACGGACAGACAAAGATACGGACAGACAAAGATACGGACAGACAAAGATACGGACAGACAAAGATACGGACAGACAAAGATATCGGACAGACAAAGATACGGACAGACAAAGATACGGACAGACAAAGATACGGACAGACAAAGATACGGACAGACAAAGATACTGGACAGACAAAGATACTGACAGACAAAGATACGGACAGACAAAGATACGGACAGACAAAGATACGGACAGACAAAGATACGGACAGACAAAGATACGGACAGACAAAGATACGGACAGACAAAGATACGGACAGACAAAGATACGGACAGACAAAGATACGGACAGACAAAGATAGGGACAGACAAAGATACGGACAGACAAAGATACGGACAGACAAAGATACGGACAGACAAAGATACGGACAGACAAAGATAAGGACAGACAAAGATACGGACAGACAAAGATACGGACAGACAAAGATACGGACAGACAAAGATACTGGACAGACAAAGATACTGGACAGACAAAGATACGGACAGACAAAGATACGGACAGACAAAGATACGGACAGACAAAGATACGGACAGACAAAGATATGGACAGACAAAGATACGGACAGACAAAGATACGGACAGACAAAGATACTGGACAGACAAAGATACTGGACAGACAAAGATATGGACAGACAAAGATACGGACAGACAAAGATACTGGACAGACAAAGATATGGACAGACAAAGATACGGACAGACAAAGATACGGACAGACAAAGATATGGACAGACAAAGATACTGGACAGACAAAGATACGGACAGACAAAGATACGGACAGACAAAGATACGGACAGACAAAGATACGGACAGACAAAGATACGGACAGACAAAGATACGGACAGACAAAGATACGGACAGACAAAGATACGGACAGACAAAGATACGGACAGACAAAGATACGGACAGACAAAGATACGGACAGACAAAGATACGGACAGACAAAGATACGGACAGACAAAGATACGGACAGACAAAGATACGGACAGACAAAGATACGGACAGACAAAGATACGGACAGACAAAGATACTGGACAGACAAAGATACGGACAGACAAAGATACGGACAGACAAAGATACGGACAGACAAAGATACGGACAGACAAAGATACGGACAGACAAAGATACGGACAGACAAAGATACGGACAGACAAAGATACGGACAGACAAAGATACGGACAGACAAAGATACGGACAGACAAAGATAGGACAGACAAAGATACGGACAGACAAAGATACGGACAGACAAAGATACGGACAGACAAAGATACGGACAGACAAAGATACGGACAGACAAAGATACGGACAGACAAAGATACGGACAGACAAAGATACGGACAGACAAAGATACGGACAGACAAAGATACGGACAGACAAAGATACGGACAGACAAAGATACGGACAGACAAAGATACGGACAGACAAAGATACGGACAGACAAAGATACGGACAGACAAAGATACGGACAGACAAAAATACGGACAGACAAAAATACGGACAGATAGAGAGACAGCCAGAGACAGCCAAAGCCAGCCAGCCTGCCGAATACATAAGAACATAAGAAAGAAGGAACACTGCAGAAGGCCTACTGGCCCATGCAAGGCAGGTCCATGTCACCCCCCAACTTAGACCAATGACCCACCTAGTCAGGTCACATCCTCTGAAGGAAGGAGCATGGCATCAGACCTAGTAGCACAAGCTAGTCAGGTCCAGCTCACACCCACCCACAGCCACTCATGTATTTATCTAACCTATTTTTACTTTCCTCTTATAAGGGGAGTGTTAATGCGACATAACATCATTGAATCCCTGGTGTTTGCCACACTATTTGCTCTAGCTGGCACTCAATCGAAATGGTGCTCCCACAAGGTACTAAGTGGTCCCAGATTTTTTTAATACTGCTCACACTGAGGGGGCAGACCCATTTTCTCATGTCTAGGCGACTCAGGCCTATCGCGCTAAATTTGAACGAATGTAAAATAAAACGTAGATGTACGTTCGGTCAGCTACGCGCGTGAACGTATATCTATGTGTGGACAGTTTAAGGGTTAAAAAAACATATTTTAACAATGCAAATGTAAGAGTTTATCAGCCAGCTATCCAGTCTCCTAATTGCCTTGCCAAAGTTAATTACCTTGTATAACTTAATTACCTGAATATAAAGTATGAGTTAATTCACACTCGGAAAGAACCAGTATTTTTTAATAATTATTTACCCTAAGTGACAAAAATTATATTTAGTTGCTGAAATCTTTGGATATTTGTCCCAAGATATCAGTTGTCTGGTGGTCAGTCAGACACTCACTATTAAAACTTTAAGTTTCCTTCTAACTCACATTTTTTTTTTTGCTACAATAACTAACTTATAATATTACTTTTATATTTTATTTATTGAAATTGCCATGATAGTTGATATCTTTGTAACTCAGTATTTGATTATTTATTATCTGTTCATTTCTGGTAAAGGAATACAGTTATACCCCACCCTATGTCATTAATTGGTTCCAAGAATAGTGACATAACCCGGTTTTTGACGTAAACCAGACATAATGCCTTAAAATGACAAAAACCGTAAAAGTAGCATAAATAACTTGTGAAAGAATATAACTATGTAGTTTGCAAAACCTTAAAGAACACTAAAAACACATTTTAGTCATATTTTTTAAAGAATAATGAACACAAAAAATTATGATGTAGGTGACGTTACAGTGAACTGAAATTTACTGTAGAAAAGTGGCAAAAACGCAAATTTGACGTAGGTCGAAATGACGTAAAGCAGGGTATGACTGCATTGGTGTCAGTTGAGCTGTCTGTATGATAAGATAAGATTTCTTCGGATTTTTAACCCCGGAAGGTTAGCTACCCAGGATAACCCAAGAAAGTCAGTGCGTCATCGAGGACTGTCTGTCTTATTTCCATTGGGGTCCTTAATCTTGTCCCCCAGGATGCGACCCACACCAGTCGACTAACAACCCAGGTACCTATTTGCTGCTTGGTGAACATGACAACAGGTGTAAGGAAACACGTCGAAATGTTTCCACCCGCCGGGAATCGAACCCGGGCCCTCCGTGTGTGAAGCGAGAGCTCTAGCCACCGGGCCACCTATATGTGTCTGTGTCTGTATGTGTCTGTAAATATAACAAGTGGTAATACAACTACTCAGTTGTTGAGAATAAGAAAAAGTTTTGGCGCGAGATTAATAAGTTAAGAAAGCCTAGGGAACGAATGGATTTGACAGTTAAAAATAGGAAAGGGGAGTTATTAGACAGAGGTATCTGGAAGATGGAGGGAATATTTTAAGGAACTGTTAAATGTTGATGAAGATAGGAAGCTGCGATTTCATGCATTGGGCAGGGTGGTATGACATTTTGTAGGAGTGAGGAAGAGCCAGTTGTAAGTGTGGGGGAGGTACATGAAGGAGTAGGTAGAATGAAAGGGATAAAGCAGCTGGGATTGATGGGATAAAGGCAGAAATGTTAAAAGCAAGTGGGGATATAGTTTTGGAATGGTTAGTGCTTTTATTCAATAAATGTATGGAAGAGGGTAAGGTACCTAGGGATTTACAGAGAGCATGCATAATTCCATTGTATAAAAGTAATGGGGACAAAAGAGTGTAAAACTTACAGGGTAATAAGCCTGTTGAGTATAAATGATAGTGTATGGTAAAGTTATTATTGAAAGAATTTTGAGTAAGACAGAGAGCAGAATCAAGGAAACTTTAGGAAGGGTAGGGGGTGTGTAGACTGTGTTCACAGTGAAACAAATAGGTGAACAGCATTTAGATAAGGGTAAAGATATTTTTATTGCAATTATGGATTTGGAAAAGGCATATGATAGGGTAGATGCAACATCTGCCACATCTGCAATATGGCAGATGTTGCAAATGTATGGAATAGGAGGTAGGTTACTGAAAGTAGTGAGGAGTTTTTACAAGGACACTGAGGCTCAGGTTAGAGTATGTAGGAGAGAGGGAGACTATTTCCCAGTAAAAGCAGGCCTTAGATAAGGATGTGTGATATCACCTTGGTTGTTCAATATATTTATAGATGGGGTTGTAAGAAAAGCAAATGCTCGGGTATTGGCAAGAGGTTTGGGATTAAAAGATAGAGAATCTAACACAAAGTGAGAGTTGTCACAATTGCTTTTTGCTGATGACACTGTGCTTTTGGGAGATTCTTAATAGAAGTTGCAGAGGTTGGTGGACAAGTTTGGTAGGGTATGTAAAAGAAGGAAATTAAAAATGAACATAAGAAAAAGGTAAGGTGATGAAGATAACAAAAAAATTAGGTAATGGAAGATTGGATATCAGATTGAAGGGAAGGAGTATGGAGGAAGTGAATGTCTTCAGATATTTGGGAGTGGACTTGTCAGTAGATGGGTCTATGGAAGATGAGGTGACTAATAGAATTGATGAGGGGGAAAAAGGTGAGTGGTACAATGAGGAGTCTGTGGAGACAAAGAATGTTATCTATGGAAGCAAAGAGGGAAATGTTTGAGAGTATAGTTATACCAGCACTCTTATATGGGTGTGAAGTGTGGATGGTGAATGTTGCAGCAAGGCGAAGGCTGGAGGCAGTGAAGATGTCATGTCTGAGGGCAATGTGTGGTGTGAATATTATTCAGAGAATCCGTAGTTTAAAAATTAGGAGGTGGGGGGGGTTACTAAAAGTATTGTCCAGAGGGCTGAGGAGGGATTGTTGAGGAGGTTCACACATGTAGAGAGGATAGAATGAAATAGAATGACTTTGAGAGCATATAAATATGTAGTGGAAGGAAGGCGGGGTAGGGGTCAGCCTAGGAAAGGTTGGAGGGAGGGGCTTGGACTTCCAGCAAGCGTGCGTGAGTGTGTTAGATTGGCGCAAGTGGAGACAAATGGTTTTCATGACTTGACGTGTTGTTGAAGTGTGAGGAAAGTAACATTTATAAAGGGATTCAGAGAAACTGGCAAGCCGGAGTTGAGTCCTGGAGGTGGGAAGTACAGGGCCTGCACTCTGAAGTAGGAGTGTTAATGTTGCAGTTTTTTAACTGTAGTGTAGGCATACCTCTGGCAAGACAGTGATGGAGTAAATGATGATGAAAGTGTTTTTTTTCTTTTTTGGGTCACCTTGCATTTGTGGGAAATGACAGATGTGTTAATTAAAAAAAAAAAGAGGTAATTTTGAATAAATCTGTTGAAAGGACAGAAGTGGTATAATGATACTAATGAGTTGTAGGTAAAAAAAGATATGTACACTGAGCAAGACATTTATTAACCCTTTCAGGGTCCGTGTCGTAGTTCTACGGCTTTGAGTTGAGGGTTCAAACCGTAGTTCTATGCTATGAGCTCAGTTCACTCAGATAAGCTGTGAGCAGTAAATTTGGACCTAGATATGAGAGAATACATCTATGTGGTAAGTGTGCACCACATAAAACAAATCCTGCAGCACACAGTGCATAATGAGAGAAAAAAAACAGACCGTAATTTTCGATTAAAACAGCGACTTTGCAGTGTTTTTTGTATGTTTTTTATAGTTGTATTTGCGATTTCTTGGTATCATTTGATAGAATGGAAGATATATTACAGAAATAGAGATGATTTTGATTGGTTTTAGTACTAGAAATGGCTTGAAACTGAGCTCAAAGTAGAAGAAATGTTAAATTTTTGCCAATGTTCAAGAGTAAACAAATGACCTCACATGTCTAATACGCGCCAGCTGGTGGGTCTAATATACGTTCACAAATGTGGTGATATTATTTATACAATTATTACAATATTGCATAACATTAAATCTTTCATTTTTTGGTTTGAATAAAAATTCATTACGTGAATAAAAAATAAAAATGTAATTTATTTGTAAAGACTGAAAACGTAACTAATGAACAGAGGAAATGTTAGTTTAGTGCCAGGAATGCCTACATTGTTTATTCTGGACCCTGTTTTGAAATTTGAATATTTTGAACTTTGTGTTAAATTGGCTATATTACCAATTTCTAATCACTTTATTTTGTAGTTGAAACAGTTGACTGGGCGATTTCTTGTGCTCAATTGATAGAATAGAAGTAATGCTAGCGAAATAGCTAAGAATTTCGTCGACTGGAATAATGTAATTGGCCTAAAATGGGAGTCAAATTCAGCAAAATTGCCGATGCATAAATATCGCTGAGAGTATAATTCAAAATTCGCGAGAGTATAATTTCGTCAATTTTTCATCAAATTTTGTACTTTTTGTTTTATTACCTTCAGAAAAAGATTCTCTACCATTTCATAAGAAAAAATAACAAAAATTTTTTTTTTTTAAATTCTTGGCCTCTGGATCCTGAAAGGGTCCATTCTGAAACTATCATTCTATTTCGCAAAATTTTGGAAAAAAAAAAAAAAATTTCTTATGAAATGATAGAGAATCTTTTCCCGATGGTAATGACACCAAAAGTACGAAATGTGATGGAAAACTTACGAAATCACGCTCTCGCAAAGTTAGCGATGTCAGCGATATATATGCATCGGCGATTTCGCCGACTTTGAGCCCTATTTTCGGCCAATTTCATTGTTACAGTCAACCAAACTCATAGCTATTTCTTTAGAACTCCATTTGTTCTATCGATTGAGTACAAGAAACCACCAATTTACCGATTTCAACTACCCAATAAAGTGGTCAGAAATTGGCAATTTTGCCAATTTCATGGAAAATAAAAAATATGTCAATTTCAAAATAGGGTCCAGAATAAACAATGCAGACATTCCTGGCACTAAAATAAGATGTTATCTGTTCATTAGTCACGTCTTTAGGCCCCTCTTCTATTACTCTTGCTTTCTATTTTGATTTTTATATTCACACAAAAAGTAGAAGATTTATTGTTATGCAGACTATTGCATTATTGTAAAAATGGTATCAATAATACCTGTGCACTTGTGAAAGAATATTAGACTCACCAGTTGATGTGTATTGGATGCGTGGCATGATTTGTTTACTCATGAACATTGGCAAAAATCAAGCATTTCTGCTATTTTGAGCTCAATTTCAAGATCGTTTTCATCATGAAACTAATCAAATCATCTCTATTCTTGTAATATGTTTTCCATTCTATCAAATGAGACCACGAAAAAGAGAATACAACCATAAATACTATACGAAAATACACCTCAAAGTCGGCATTTTAATACAAAAACATGGTAGTTTTTTTTTTTCTCATTATGCACTGCTTGCTTCAGGATTTTTTTATACCACGCACACTGACCACACAGACCCATTCTCTCATATGTGGGCCTTCCAGCTTTCTCCCATTTGATTTGAGGCCGCTAGAATTTGTGAGTATATATACGTCCGAAACACTGGCTCGTAAGACGTATATATAATATACAGTAGAACGTCATTTAGCACGAGATTATGTTGCACGTTACGGGTATTGCACAATTTAAGATTTGCGAAACATTATCGTCTTACACGACGTAAAGATGATATTACACAGTTCGGCAGGAGGGGAAAAATTTTGAGCGCGCAGTCGCCCGCGGTGGGTTAAACCATTGAGTTAGTGGGGGTCCTACTAAGGGTGGCTATGAGCCACATCAAGTGTTTTCTGGAAAATGCCAACATGAACTTATATCAGTCAGCAAGAGAAAAGTGCACCAGGCTTCAAGACAGCAAAGGATCGCTTCACATTGCTCCTTTTCGGTAATGCATCAGGTGATTTCAAGTGTAAGCCCATGGTTATTTACTGCCTAAGAATCCTCATGCTTTGAGGAAAATGGAATTTGTTTTTCCTTCCGCAAACTGTAAGTTTATTCAGATACACGGGCCAGGAGCTGAGTCTCGACCCTGCAACCACAATTAGGTGAGTACAGTTACATACATTATCATACATAGCAGCATATGTGTAAGAAGCCTAGGATAACCCAAAAAAGTGTCAATGGAAATACTGTCACTCTGACTTTTGGGTTATCCTAGGTTCCTCACATGCATGTATGATAATCTTCGTAACTGTATCTGTGTATACCTGAATAAACTTACCCCCGTTTTTTTTTTTTCCTTTTAAAAAAAAAATTTTTTTTTTTAAATTTTTTAAAACCTTCCCCCGGAAAAAAAAAAAAAATTAAAAAAAAAAATTTTTAAAAAAAAAGGGTTTTTTTTTTTTTAAAATTTTGGGTTTTTTTTCCCCCAAAAAAAAAACCCCCCCCCCGGGGGGAAAAAAATTTTCCCCGGGGTTTGGGGGGGGGGGAAATTTTTTAAAACCCCCAAAGTTTTTAAAAAAAAGGAAATTTCCCCTTTAAGGGGGGGTTTAAAAATTTTTTTTAAATTTTTTTCCCGGGAAATTTTTGGCCCCCGGGGGGGGTTTTCCCCCAATTTTTTTTTGGGGGAATTTTTTTTTTAAAAGGGGGCCCCCGGGGGTTCCACCCCCAAAAAATTTTTGGGGGAAAAAAAAATTTTTTTCCAAAAAAAGGGGGCCCAAAAAAAAAAAAATTTTTGGTTTTTTTTTTTTGGGTTTCCCCCCCCCCCTTTTTTTTTTTTTAAAAAAAAAATTTTTTCCTTTTTTTTTTTTTTTAAAAAAAAAAAACCCCCAAAAGCCGGGGGAAAAAAAAACCCCCCCCCCCCAAAAAACCCAACCCCCCCCGGGTTTAAAATTTTCCCCCCAAAAAAACCCCAAAAAATTTTTGGGGGGTTTTTAAAAAAATTTTTTTTAAATTTTTTAAAAAAAAAAAGTTTTAACAAAAAAAAAAACCCCTTTTTGGGGAAAAACAAATAAAAAAAAAAATTTGTTTTTGGGGGGCCCCCCCCGTTTCCCCAAACCCCCCCCTTTTTTAAAAAAAAAAAAACCCCCCCAAAATTGGGGGGAAATGATTTTTTTTTAAAAATAAAGGGGGGGGTTTTTTTTTTTGGGGAAAAAAAACCCGGACCCCCCAGGGTTTAAAAATTTTCCAACAAAAAAAAAAATTTGGGGAAAAAACCCCTCCCGGCCCCCCAACCCCCCCAAAAAACCCCCCCAAAAATTGCCCCCCTTTTTTCCCCCGGCCGGAAAACCCCCCAACGGGCCCCCCCCCCCAAAACCCCCCCCCCCCCCCCAAAAAAAAAAGGAAAACCCCCCTTTAACGGGCCAAGGGCCCCAAAATTTGACGGCCCCCCAAAACTGACGAAAAAACCCTGGGGGGGGAAAAAAAAAGGGGGGGGGGGGAAAAAAAACCCCGGAAAAGGGGGGGGCGGGAAAACCGGGCTCGGGTTTTAAAAAAAACCCCAATTTAAACGGGGGGTTTTTTTCCCCCCCCCAAAAAACCCCGGGCCCCCCCCCCCCCAAAAACGGGGGGCCCCGCCGGAAAAAAAAAAAAACCCCCCCCCGGGCCCCGGGCTGCCCCCCCCCCCGGGGGGGCCGGGAAAAAATGAAAAAAAAAACCCCCCCCCCCAAAACCTGACGCCCCTTAAAAAAAAA
This sequence comes from Cherax destructor, assembly GCA_009830355.1. Classification (NCBI taxonomy): domain Eukaryota; kingdom Metazoa; phylum Arthropoda; class Malacostraca; order Decapoda; family Parastacidae; genus Cherax; species Cherax destructor. The sequence goes on from WNWK01016515.1 coordinate 28,689, forward strand.
AGGGGGGAAAATTTGACGGGCCTTCCCCAAAAACCGGAAAGGAAAAACGGGCAAATTTTGGGGGGGGCCCCCCCCAAAACCCCCGGGGGGGGGGGGGAAATTAAAAAACGGGGGGGGGGGGGGGGCCCCCCCCCGGCTGACGGGCCAAAAAAAACCCCCAAAACCCCGGCCCCCGGGGGCCCCCCTTTTTAAAAAACCCCCCAAAAGGGGGCCGGGGCTCCCCCCCCGGGGGGGCGGGGGAAAAAAGGAGGGGAAAAAAAAAAAGGGGGGGGGAAAAAACCCCCCCAAAACCCCCCCCAAAATTTAAACTGACTGACAAAAAGGGGGGGGGGCCCCCCCAAAAAGGGGGGGGGGTTTTTGAGGGGGAAAAAGGGCGGGCTGACGGGCCTTTAACGGGCCCCCCCAAAAAAAAAAGGGGGGGGGTTGGGGGGGGAAAAGGGGGGAAACCCCCCGGGCCCCCCCACCCCCCCAAAACCCCGGGTTAAAACCCCTGATTTAATGACCCCCCCCCCAAAATTTAAAACTCCCCCAAAATTAAACCCCCCCAAAAAAACCCCGGGTTTAAAACCCGGCCCTCCCCTTTAAACCCGGGGGGTTAACGGGCGGGCCGATTTTAAAAACCTGACGGGCCCCCAAATTTTAAAAGGGGGGCCCCCCCCCCGGGGGAAAACCCCGGGGGGAAAAACCCCCCCGGCCCCCAAAGGGGTTTTCCCCCGGTTCCCCGGGGGTTTTTTAAAACCCCAAACCCCCCAAAAAAAAAGGGGGGGTTTTTAAAAAAAGGGGGGATTAAAAAAAAAAAAGGCTGTTTTCCCCAAAAAAAAAAAAAAATTTTTTTAAAAAAAAAAGGGGGGGGGAACCCCCCGGGAAAAAAAGGGGGGGGCGGGGCCCCAAAATTTAACCCGGGGAAAAGGGGGGCCAAAAAACCCCCCCCGGGGGGGGCCAAAAACCCGGGGCCCCCCTTTTTAAAAAAGGGGGGGGCCAAAAAGGGGGGAAAAAAAAAAAAAAACCCCCCCCCCCCAAAAAAAATTTTTTTTTCCCCCCGGGGGGTTTTAAAAAAAAATTTAATGACCCCCCCAAAAATTTTAATGACTAAATTTGATTTAATGACTAAATTAATGACAAAAAAAAAGGGGGGGGGGGGGGGGGGGGAAAAAGGGTTTATTTAATTTTTGGGGGGGGGGCCCCCGGGGGGGTTTCAACCATCGACTTGTTCCCAGAACCTCTACCATCCACCTCAGCTCAGAGGGGGCCCCAGCATAACTCTCAACTCTCTTCACAATCATCCCAAAAACCAGCACCCACAATTTAAGGTAAATACTATTATTTCCCATTACATTTTTTGTTTGGGGTTTTTAAAAAAAACATAATAAAATCACGATAATGAACTACAATTACATACAGTGGACCCTCGGTTAACGAATACCCCCCGGGAAAACGTGTATTGTAAGTATAATTTTGTAAGTTCTTTGGGGAAATGTATTTTGGGGGTCTAAAATGACTAACCTACGTGAAATTTTTTTCCCTTTAAAGGGTAAATTCCTTGTTTAAAGGCATTTAGCAGACTTCAGGGTGGGGTTTTACGAAACTCGGGGGGCCCCCTGTATTCACTTTTTTTTTTTGTAAAATCTGTTGGTCTAAAAAAAATTGTTTGGCTTTTTGGGGACTCCCAGGAATGTAACCCTATTTTTCTTATAAGTTCTTTTAATTATTTAACACAAAATTATCTTACACGACTTTTTCAGGAACGTAACTATCGTGCTAAATGACGTTCTACTGTATACGACCAAAACAGTCAAAGGGTTAAGGAAATGTTTTGCCACAAGGACTGAGGAATCCTCCTTTGTTGAAACATTTCATTAATAAATGTTCTGATAAGTGCATGTGTGTTATTTACTAGCAAACTATTGTAAATTTGATAGTTGTCCTCACTGTGTACCGATGATGTGTTTATAAGGTTGTATGGTGTTGTCAGAATATATTGGAATTATATTGATTTTTTAATATGTGAGTAATAAGAGTTTTTTGTAAACTTGCCAGATGTTTCCCACTTGGAGGGCTGTAGACATAAGTGTTCTCATTATTCTATATGCTTTTAAAAATGGATACGTAAAAGCAGCAATGCTGAAAATGAATAACAGCATTGCAATGAAAATTTAAAATTTACCACTAGCCAATAAAATTGATCTCTTTTTCCCATTCAGAAACCAAATTGTTTGTTTTAAGCTGAACTTGATGCATTGATCACAAATCTGAGCTTGTTCAGTTTCATATTATGTAAAGTTTTTGAAATCTTATGATCAGTATTTTGGTTATTTGAGGTTGAAGGACCACATGGTATATGTTACCTACAATCATAGGTATTATAATATGTACAGATATTAGTGTAGTGCATATGTTGACAAAAATATATCTTTCTTAACCCTTTGACTGTCGCATTCCCCAATCCTGAGTGCTCTCCTGTTGTTGCAAAATATTCGAAAAAAAAAATTCTTATCAAAATGTTAAGATTATTTTTCTGATTGTTTTTATCCTAAAAATTTTTTTTGCGATCAATACTTACCGAGATATGGAGGCGTAAAGTTGGCAGAAAATGAGCCGCGTATGGCAACAGCGGCACATGCTGCTCACTGGTACACTTATATTTACTCCCATTTGAAGGTTTCTTGTATTTTCCAATATTTTTTTTTTTCCAAATAACTTATGTGGCCTGTGAGACCAAAGTAAGATGCAGTGTACATACAGTGGTACCCCGACTTACGATGGTCCCCAAACACACCCTTTTATGTAAGTTGATTTTTTTAAATGCTTTTGTAAGTGTAATTTTGGGGGTCTAAAAGGACTAGTCTATTTTACATCATTTCTTTTTTTTTTTTTATTAACACATCGGCCGATTCCCACCAAGGCAGGGTGGCCCGAAAAAGAAAAACTTTCATCATCATTCACTCCATCACTGTCTTGCCAGAAGGGTGCTTTACACTACAGTTATAAAACTGCAACATTAACACCCCTCCTTCAGAGTGCCGGCACCGTACTTCCCATCTCCAGAACTCAAGTCCGGCCTGCCGGTTTCCTGAATCCTTCATAAATGTTACTTTGCTCACACTCCAACAGCACGTCAAGTATTAAAACCATATGCCTCCATTCACTCCTATCAAATACGCTCACACATGCTTGCTGGAAGTCCAAGCCCCTCGCACACAAAACTTCCTTTACCCTCCCTCCAACCTTTCCTAGGCCGACCCCTACCCGCCTTCCCTCCACTACAGATTTATACACTCTCGAAGTCACTCTGTCTCGTTCCATTCTCTCTACATGTCCAAACCACCTCAACAACCCCTCCTCAGCTCTCTGGACAATCGTTTTGGTAATCCCGCACCTCCTCTAATTTCCAAACTCCGAATTCTCTGCATTATATTCACACCACACATTGACCTCAGACATGACATCTCCACTGCCTCCAGCCTTCTCCTCGTTGCAACATTCATCACCCATGCTTCACACCCATATAAGAGCGTTGGTATAACTATACTCTCATACATTCCCTCTTTACTTCCATGGACAAGGCTCTTTGTCTCCACAGACTCAAGTGCTCCACTCACCCTTTTCCCTCATCAATTCTATGATTCACCTCATCCTTCATAGACCCATCCGGACATGTCCACTCCCAAATATCTGAATACATTCACCTCCTCCATACTCTCTCCCTCCAATCTGATATCCAATCTTTATCACCTATTCTTTTGTTATCCTCATCACCTTACTCTTTCCTATATTCACTTTCAATTTTCTTCTTTTACACACCCTACCAAATTCATCCACCAACCTCTGCAGCTTCTCTTCAGAATCTCCCAAAAGCACAGTGTCATCAGCAAAAAGCAACTGTGACAACTCCCACTTTGTATTTGCTTCTTTATCTTTTAGCCCAACACCTCTTGCCAAGACCCTCGCATTCACTTCTCTTACAACCCCATCTATAAATATATTGAACAACCACGGTGACATCACACATCCCTGTCTAAGGCCCACTTTACTGGGAAATAGTCCCTTCCCTCCTACACACTCTAACCTGAGCCTCACTATCCTCATAAAAACTCTTCACTGCTTTCAGTAACCTTCCTCCTATTCCATACACCTGCAACATCTGCCACATTGCCCCCTATCTACCCTATCATACGCCTTTTCCAAATCCATAAATGCCAAAAACATCTTTACCCTTATCCAAATACTGTTCACCTATATGTTTCACTGTAAACACTTGGTCTACACACCCCTACCTTTCCTAAAGCCCCCTTGTTCATCTGCTATCCTGCTTTCTGTTTTACTCTTAATTCTTTCAATAATAACTCTACCATACACTTTACCAGGTACACTCAACAGACTTATTCCCCTATAATTTTTGCACTCTCTTTTGTCCCCTTTGCCTTTATACAAAGGAACAATACACGCTCTCTGCCAATCCCTAGGTACCTTACCCTCTTCCATACATTTATTAAATAATAGCACCAACCTCTCCATTTCTTATGGAGATAAATTCGTTTGGTAATGGCACTTGAACAGCATTCTGGAATGAAAAAATATCGTAAGTCGGGGTACCACTGTATATACACTCGTTGTATGCAACACAATAACTTCACAAACATTATTATCATTATATTGTTTACAAAACTTGTTTACACAAATCAACAATGAATTTTTTTTTTATTACTATTGTTCTATAATATATATACACATATATAATGACTGGAAACTTTCCATCAACTTCCCTTAGCTTTGAAGCTGTTAGTTAGTGTGTGTGTGTGTGTGTGTGTGGACATCTAAATTTGCTGAGTCAGGGTAAGGCAGCTGTCAAAATGACATATTATACCATTACTCACCATCCTCACTGCTGTCAACCTGTCAACACAAAAGGGGTTGCAAGTCGTCTTCCCCACAACCTCCTTCCTAGCTTCCTTTCTTCCTTCATTCCTTCCTTTCTTACTTATTTCCTTCCTTCCTTCCTTCCTCTCATCTCTTCCTTCCTGCCTTCCTTTCTTCCTTCCTGCCTTCCTTTCTTCATTCCTTCCTTTTTTTCTTCCTTTCTTACTTCTTTTGTTCCTTCCTCTCATCTCTCCTTCCTTTCTTTCTTTCTTCCTTTCTTCTTTCCTTCCTTCCTTCCTTCCTTCCTTCCTTTCCTCCTTCTTTCCTTCCTTCCTCTCATCTCTTCTTTCCTTCCTTCCTCTCATCTATTCCTTCCTTCCTTACTTTTTCTTTCTTCCGTCCTTCCTTCCTTCTGGTATCCTGGGCATTGCTTTTGGTCACAAACTCCTCAAAACTATGAAATTCATCTTCAGAGACACTTCCATCTGTGTTAGAGCTATCATTGGGGAAGAGAAGAGTCCCAGATTCGCCGGGGAGTCAGATATTTCTTACCGCTAGGCATGCTGAACATGGACTACTGAAATGGCGTTCCACAATGCAACACTGGCTCCCGATTTTTATACTGCGCACTCTGACCACACAGACCCATTCTCACATGTGGCTACCAGCTTTCTCCCACTTGATTTGAGGCCGCTAGAATTTATGCGTTAATACGTCCGAAACAGTGGCTCGAAGCGTACAGTGGTACCGACCACGATGGTCCCCAAACTCACCCTTTTATGTAAGTTTATTTTTTAAACGCTTTTGTAAGTGTAATTTTGGGGATCTAAAGACTAGTCTATTTTATATCATTCCTTAAGGGATAAATTCGTTTGGTAATGGCACTTGAACAGTATTCTGGAATGAAAAAATATCGTAAGTCGAGGTACCACTGTATATATACAACTGAAACAGTCAAAGGGTTAATATAAATTCATTATATATGTATAACAAATTTCCAGTCATACAAACATATTTACATCAGTTTTCAGTTATTTTCACTTGTGTTGACTCTGCCACACACGTGTCTAGCAGTAGTTCACCATCAAACTGATTGTCAGGTTTTCCTGGGATCTCTTTCCCATGATGGCCGATGTTAGGTAAAGGACGTTGGTGCAAGTAGTGTTACATTTTATTGTGGCAGCATTTCACTCTTCAGGAGCTTTGTCAAGCCATTATAGCTTGACGAAGCTCCTGGAGAGTGAAATGTTGCCACAATAAAATGTCACATTAGTTGCACATTTGTTCTTTAACCAAACATAGTTGGTAATTCTACCAACATTATTACATGATATCTATGTCTTGGTAAAATCGTTGACCATGGGTTACTATTTCACAAAATCTGTACGTGGTATAGCAAAATTAAGTTCATATTTCAAATCAGCGTTCCAAAATTAGTTAAAGCACTTGTTTTTGAATGGACTGAAATCAGTCTTGGCAAGTGTAATTAGAGAGAGGAAAATTATGAGAGGAAGTACAGTGGTCCCTCGGTTTTCGTGCATCTCCAAACTCGAACATTTATGTAAGTGTATTTTCGTAAATGCTGTTGCAAGTGTATTTTTGGGGGTCTGAAATAGACTAACCTATGTGACATTATTTCTTAAGGAAGTAAATTCGTTCGGTAATGGCACTTGAGCAGCATTTTGGAACGAATTTTCGGCGAAAACCGAGGGACCACTGTATGGGTAATGAAAATAAGTGAGTTATGTACGAATGTACATTGAGGGACATCATAGCTGTATTATGAGAGAGTTACCTCACATGAGAGGTAGAGTGAGTCAGTAAAAGATACCTGGGTGTGAAAGGGATGTACAGTGGACCCCGGTTTTCGTAATTAATTCGTTCCAGAATGCTGTTCAAGTGCCGTTACCAAACAAATTTGTTCCCATAAGGAATAATGTAAATTAGATTAGTTCTTTTAGACCCCAAAAATACACTTACAAGAGCACTTACAAAAATACACTTACATAATTGTTTGAGTTTGGAGCAGTACGAAAACCGGGGGTCCACTGTACCTCACATGAGTTGTTGGATGAGTCGGTAAAAGCTGGTAAAGTTAGAGGTTTTGCTGAAGTGTTCAGTCATGTATGAAAGTGATGGTACAGCTTTGTATGGTTACAATATTCAAAGTAAGTTTACCACCAGACATTTTATAAACTTAAGAACATGCAAAGGTAACTTGTTAGTGAACATTGATCTTTGCTGGAAAGTCTAACACTTTCATTAAACATAATTAATATGAAAATAATTTTGTTAGTTTCTCCTGATGCTTGTGCCATGTGTTGCATCTTCCTTGACATTTTGTTGATGGAGGGATAAATATTACAGTAGAGTAGGACCCCAACTTATGAACAAAATACAGTCCCAGGGTTTTAACTTACACACAAATTATATTATTTTCATAACTGTAGCTTGAGAGTCCTAAACAAGTTATTTTCTCCATTTTATGTCTTTTTATGTTTTGTTTATACGTTGTAAGTTGGAGTGTCATAAGCTGGGGCTCTACTGTATACATGCTTCACACCTGGAGGATTTTGTGTTAAACAATGTTTTCATTAATTTAATATCCCAAGTGTGGGCATAATAGTAGTGGAACTTTACCTACTCATTTATTATACAGTACAGTGTTTTTTAGTTTATTTTTTAGACACTGTTAGAATACTTCTATTTAATTTCCTAAGTGTGTTATATCTGTTACAATGTTATTTATATTGCTGTGTCTGCATATCTTGTTGATGTAAAGTATGCTTTAAGGAAATTTTCATATATAATAAATTTTATTATGAGCAGTAATAGTATAGTAAATATTTAGAATCATGTCTAACCTTGTTTTGATTAATGAAGGCTTTCTTTCTTGCAGGGCAGCCAGCAGGTGGGGGATGTGGGGATGCAGGGTCCCGAGGAAACTCCCTTCATCCTCCATTACTAGCATCTCTGATGCGTCATCAATCATCTGGGGAAAGTGCCACAGATACATCCACCACTATCAATCCTCAGTCATCCACTGATAGTGATAAACATCCATCCAGCCTCGACCCACAATCATCTTATGACAGTGTTAGTGACTATCCAACATCTGATGCTGATGATGTGCCATGTAATGTCTATAACTTTTACCCCAGAGGATGGGCAGTTTCAGGAAATCAGATAATATCAGGACAACCACTGTCAGTAAGGGGAGTCCTGACCCAACTGGAAGGAAAACAGCAAAGAAAACCTTGTTCAATTGTTACCAACCCACTGGAGGATTTGTGGCATGAATCTGAGGATGCCCAGAGAGCTTTACGTGATAGCTGTGCAGACGAACAAAGTATTCTTTGTTTAAATGGATCTTCTCGGGGTCTTGAAGGAAGAAGTACCTTGCCAAGAGTCAAGAAAGTTGGAAAGGGCTGTGTTTACCCATATAGATGTATTCAAGGCAGTGTACTCTGTAGAAGACTGGAACAAGCAGAACCTGGAAGAAGAGAGAGAGAGATTGTAAAAGAAGCAGCTGAATATTATCAGAGAGCATTGAACAGCGCTCAAGAACGAAAAGAATGGGCTAAGAAGAGTATTAGTTCAGCTAGTGATGAAGATACGCCTCTGAATGAATATTCTTTCTCGGGGATCCAAGATGAGGCAGTTGTAATTCACGAGCCCAAAAAATATCCAGTCAGAATCAAAAGTGAAGCGGACTTGAGTAGAGCCACTAGTATCATCAAAGATAATCTTGCTAATATTGTTCAAAGATACCTTGTTAAATCAGGAAACTCTTCAGAGGGTCAGTACTTCTATCCCAGGATTCCTTCAGAAAATCCAAATCTCAAGTTATTGTCTGCTACTGGTGAATCCCAGAACCTGGTAGATCAGTTAAATGGGTTAAAAGAGGTTGATAGTCGCTCTACCCCAGTTCAAGCAGTAGAAGATAGCCACCATGTTGATATAACTGTTGATCTCTTAAGAAGCTCCGACCAGTATGACCCCACTACTGTTATGGAAAATATACAACAAGTTGATCGTCATAATTATGTAAGAACAGATGGTAGAACTGAAGAAAGGTTAGTTGTAGATAATCAAAATGTTGATAACACTCAGTCCTCTGATGAAAGTGATGTGAATCAACTTCAAATTTTACCTGCATTAACTAATCAGTGCTCTACTAGAAGAACTGAACAGAATCCTAGAGATATGGATAAGCAGTGAAACAATAGCTAAAACTGTATGTGCAGCAAAGTGTAAACAGCCAGTTAGGTCATCAGGGAGTCGTGAGAAGAAGTTGGTAAAGAGTGAAGAGATAGTTCCTCCGACCATGAAGCGAGAAAGTCGTATAGACATTCCTATTAACACTGAGGATGAACTAAAAAATGTAACACTCTTTGATCAAGAGGTTGCTAAAGTTAAGGCCCTGTAACAGGACAAATGCTTCAGAATATTACTCTAAGCATTAATAAAATGCCTATTGAAGCTACTGGGAAGATTCACATTACAAATATTGCTAAAGGAATGTCAGAAGATGCACTAGGTTCACCATCTACTGAAGATTTCTCTTATGATAAAATACAGGACAAAACTGATGGCCAGTTCAAACTAAACATGGTTAAAGTTCCTGTTAAATGCGATGGAAAAGTTGTAGATGGGGCAGAAACTGGGCAGAGGATTCAGAGTGACATGGTTGTTCATGCAGGATATACACCACTGAGTGAACAACATTATAATGTACCAATTGCAGGGCACCTAGAACATTCTAATGTACTAGATGCACAAAAGTGTGGTGTTAGCAAAATTGTCACCACTGAAAAGATATTTTCAGACAGACATGAAGATGGGGGTGTCATAGATGAAGGTCAGTATTTTGATACAGCTCCTATGATGAAGGAAGTACAAATCGATAAGCCAGCAGAGAGGAGTATACACAGAGAACCAACAGGAAAGAGCACACTAATTCATGAAACATCTTTACTGAGTACACATATTGATGAATCAGCAGGGAGAATATACACACTGATGAACCAGCAAGAAAGAGTATACATGATGAACCAGCAGGGAAAATATACATATTGATGAACTAAAAGGCAAGAGTATACACGTTGATAAACGAGTAGGGGACATTATACATATTGATGAAATAGCAGAGGTGAGTATAAATGTTGTTGAACCAGGAGGGGAGACAAGACATGTTGATAAACCAGCAAGGGAGAGTATTCACACTGATAAACCAGCAGGGGAGATTATACACACTGATAAACCAGCAGGGGAGATTATACATGCTGATAAACCAGCAGGGAAGATTATAAACATTGATAAACCAGCAGAGGAAATCCTCACTGACATAGATATAACGTTTGATCAAGTTGATACTTTTAGTAATTCTGCCATTCTCCAAGGAAATGAAATTTATTCATCAACAATGGCTGAACTTGCTTCTACCGAAATATATAGAGAGTCTTCCAAGGTTCCTATTGAGAAATTTGCTGATATTCCCATTATTTTTGGCATGATGCTTAGCACTGATCACTTGCAGCAGAGTGAAAAATATGACACATCACTTCATTATGATAACCTAGGGACTAATGATGTAGTCATTCTTGAAAGTACTGAGGTGGATGAGGAATCATCAGACACAAATGATGATACAATGAGATTAACACAAAGACCAAAGTGCTTGAAGGATATTCACAAACTTAACACCAAGTCAAGTACAGCCAGTGAGAGCTCATTTGAATCTTTGCCTTACAGGATGCTTACCTCCCAGCCAGAAAGTCTTACAGATGACATAGCTATAGAACTTACTCGAGCTCCCCCAGACTCTGAGAAATTGAAAGCTGCTAGACTGGAATTAATCAGACAGGAGCGCATCAATGCCATCTCACTGCATAGTATGTCCCTCATGGAGTCAAGGGATGATTTTAGATGCAAATCTGTCTCACCAGAGGAAGAGTTTGAAGGTGACCACTCAGATATTTTTGGAGATATATCAAAATCAGATGGTGTATTAATAGATCCAGTGTTAGGAGCAACCCATATGTATAACGAAGAAAGACAGCTTGACACACACAGCAACTCGATGTTTGATTCTGGTGTAGAGATGATGATGCAAGAGCAATCAAACATTGTTGCATCATCACTTGTCAAGTCATTTCCCAGCCCTGTTGAGTCAGTTCCTGAATCAGGTTTCTCGAGTCTTAAAGAGCCTTTGGCTCTTGAAGGCACAGTTGATGAGGGTGGGTTTGATGTTCATACTGGAGTTCCTCTTAGCAAATCAAAAGATAGTCTCGATCTCACTGACACTGATCGCTTCCTTGGGACTGATACCCTCTCAGATGATATGGAAACACTTTCTCTAAGTGCTGCAGATGTAACTCTTGTGGAAAGTGGGCCTGTTTCTACAGAGGGGTCAGCAAGAGGAAGTATTTCTGATTCTTTACATCCAGATAGCACCCTGTTAAAATATTATTCCAGTGAGCCTTCCAGTTTGAATGTTAATTCTGTGGGCATTCCCAGTACCTTTGTAGAAAGGTCTTCTAAGTATGCTTTATGTGATGAGCATCATCAGCATTTATCAGTTGCTGATTTATCTCATATCAGTCATACACTGGATTCATTACCCCCAAAGAGTCTGTTAGAACAGTTTTATGAATCGCAAGAAGATGCACATACAAGCAAAGGAACAGATGAGGTCTCGCCATATATTCCAAAATCAAACCTTACAATGAGATTGGATGAAAAATCAATTAGATGTCTCTCTAATGATGGCAATGGATCAAAATTTCAAACCAGTGAATCTCTCTCCTCAGAAGAAACTGTAATATCAAAGAGATCACTTGAAGATCAGATTTCTAAATTTCCTTCTCAAGAGTCACAGGAAGAGCCATCTGAGTTTTCAGAACCTCCAGCGAGACTTTCGCCTAATGATATAGAGAGTGAAATAAATAGAGATGACTTTGTTGATATTACAGTTGATACATCAGCTAGCATTACAGAGGCAGTTCATTCAGTGGCTGAAAATGAACTACAGAATATGGGGGCAGTTGATAAAATACAAGGTTCTCATGATGCATCAGCAGTAATCTCAGATGGTCATCATTTAGCTCGTCTTCCAGACAAAGTATTAAACGAATTTGAAAAAGAGAAATATTTAAAGAAAGCTGATAATGAAATTAATATAGTTAAGGAACCAGGCTCTGAGTTAAATGGGTGTTTTAGTGCAAGGGAAACTAATACAGAGGAGAATGTGAAAGTTGTAACTGATGTTGAATGTGAATTTACCAAGTCTGGTGAATTTATACAAGCTGGACCTATCCAAAATAATACAGAACTTCACTTATCCATTGCAGATAAATTGAAATTGCTTAATAACTGTGAACCATTTGTTGGTTCAATAAGAGAAGAGTCGCATGCTATACTTAAGAACTCAGATAATGTAATTAATGAAACTTTTTCCCTTCAATCTGTAAAGTCTAAAGAAGCAGAGTTAAACTCCATAGAAGGATCAGTAGCTTTACCTCATAGCAAAGAAGTCAAGGGTGGTGAGACAAGTTCTAATGCTGATGTAATTGTGTCTGTGACATCAGACACTTCCAAAAAAAGTGATAGTGAAAAGTCAAGTCCCAATGCTAATGAAACGTGTAGTACAGGTACTTCAGACAGGCCAAGTAGAAATTCTAGTAAAAGTGGAATTTCAGATCTTGAGGATGAAGTCTTCTTACCACCAAGGGAAAACTACATATTTGATGGTAGGCCTGTGATTTATTGTCCAAAAATTGATATGGCAAACCAGATTGGAATTTCTCCTCCTAAAGTAGCCATGAGTGTATTTGCAGTTGTTCCTTCAAAGGATACAAATATAGGTAAAGGAGCAGCATGGATTGCCGCTAATGAGGAGGAATTATCAAAATTTCATACCTATTCAATGACGCCCAAATTGGCTAGTAATATAAATACTGGAGAAGAAACAATAACTGACAAGTCAGTAACACAACCAACTGAGGCTACATTTCAAGATGACTCTACCAGTGTTAGAGAGGAAGAAGTGCATTTGACAGAAGAGGGCATGAATCAGTGTGAAGTATCTGTTGATATTCTTAACTTAATAAATGAAAAGAACAAGCAGAGTTTATCATTAGAGTCCACACAACAAAGAGCTGGAGAGAGAGAACACAGTAGTTTAATGCATTCCACACAAATCTCTCGTGTGAAAATCATGAATGAAAATAATATTGCAAGCCCAGAAATTAGGACCAATCATCAGAATATGGCCAATGCTGAAGTGCAGCACAGAAAGAATGTGATTGAAGGATGGTCTCAAAACTTGATACAAAGTGAGTTTGAGAGTACTGATTCTAGATTGGCAATGCCTGTCACCACCTCTACACCTACTGTGATGAAGGGAACAAAAAGAGAGGAAGACTATCATTATAGTAGCTTGGACAAAGTGGATAATAATGAGTATAGATCTAGAAGAGACTTGCAAAAGGATGAATCAGAATTAAAGCGAGAGGAAATTGTCTCCACTGACACTCAGTCTGCACTTCAAACTGAAGAAGATGGCTCCTTGAGGTCTTGTGATGAAATTCATAAATATATAGTTTCCCAGTTATCAGAGGATGGAGAACTCTGTGCAAAATATGAAGCTGAATATTCAGATAAACTCTCACCAAAAGAAATGGGGGAACATGTCAAACCCAGGTTACTGCGTATGCCCAACCTGGAGAGAACTGACACTACTGCATGTCCTACTCATCACATGTCTCTTAAAAGCTCTGATAACTCAGACAGTACACCCCAAGAATCTCCTATAGTATCTCCTGCTATGAATTTTGACAAAAAGAAAGATACATTTTCGGTTCCATGTTTGTCAGTGGATGCATATTCTTCATCAAGCCCCGTGTCTGTAGAGGCAACTGATGAAGAAAATTCAGTTATTGAGAATACATCTAATATGGAATTAACAATGAATACTATGAAATTAGATGAGGAAACTAATGCCTGCCCAAAAGTTCCAGAACCTTGTGTTGAAAGTATACACTCGACTGGAGAATTTACACCTCAAGATAGTGTATCTTCAGAGGAAAATGAAATAATACGTGGGAAAAGTCAGGAGGAAGAGTTAATGAAAGTGTTGACGGGTTCTGAACCAGAGTTGAAAAAATTTGGCAGTGAAGAGTCATCATTGCTGACACTTGACAGCCATGGATCGTCAAGTTCAAAGGGCTACCTCGAGCCAGATCTAAGATCTATTAGCTCCAGCTGGGGTGCCAGTGGATCTTTAGAGTGCCTTGATAGGGACAAAGGTGAGAAAGGTTCCCACACTCACAGGCATTGGTCAATAACCACTGCAAAATCTGAAGAGCTTGCCATGAAGTGTGATAAAGTGAGCCTAAAGTCACAAGGCTCCTTAGATAAGTTTCCACACTTTGATCAGGTGAGCTCCCAACAGAAAGCTCGTGGAGCACGCAAGAAAATCCAATCTGTTGATATTGAACAAACAGAAAAAAAAGATTTAAATAAAGAGATGCACAGAAGTGTCACTCTTCCTGCAGGATCGATGGTGCCAAGTAAAAAAGATGAAAAAAAGAAAGAAAAGGAAGAGAAAACCAAAAAAAAGAAAAAAGATAAGGAGGGAGTAGGAAACAGTGAGAAAAAATCTGCTATGCTATCACTAAAGGGGTTATTGAAGAGAAATAAATCTAAAGAAAAAGAGAAGGAGAAAGAAAAAGATTCATCTCAAGAAAAATTGTCATCGCCTTCTTTATTCAGAAAACTTGAGAGGAAAAATAAAAGCAATTCACTGTCCCCGCGTCTTGATGAGAAGAGACACGGAGAGCAAGGTAATGTTGGTAATGCTTCTCGTAGAGATGTAGAAAATACCAAACACAGTCCTGTAGCAACTAATGGCAAAACACGTCCTGTAATTAGTGGTCCTCTTAGTATGCACCAAGTAGGTAATATGGCAGGCATGGGTGTAGCAACAACCATCTGTAGAGGCAATGGTGGATTGACAGCTTCTGGATCTGATAGCGACAGTCCAATTGGGAGTCGTCAGTCTTCTCCTAAGCGTATCATTAGCCATCCCCGTATGGCTAGCCTTGGCACTCAGCCATCTCCAAGATTATACAAGCACGTCCTTACCCGACATCTTTCAAGCAGCCAAGAGTCAGTAGACAATCCTCTTCTGTCATCAACACACTCATCCCCACAGACATCTCCTCATACATCTCCTAAAAGAGTGGTTATCCCTGCATCAGCTTCTTCATACAGTCTTCCTGCCAGTAGAGATATGAGTCCTCCAGCCCCAGTCATGGGTACTCGAGCCCTCAGAGGATCCAGCAATAGTTTTTCAGTCACTATAGGATTTAAACCTAAAGTCGAAAAGAGAAATAGAACCATGAGTGAAGGTGCTGACCTTAATAAAGTTTCACTTTCTCCAGTGTCTAAAAGGAAGGAGGGTTCACGTATTTTGACACAACTCAATAAACGATCGTCCTCTATGGAAATTCTTGTGTGTGGTAAGATCAGGGAACATTGTTCACAGAATGGAAAGTCTCCAGGAGGAAGCCCATTCTCTCGGGAGGGAAGTTTTCGTTTACACAGGGAGATCTCTGTAGAGACCTTGTTTGAACTTCCTGAGACAAGTCCCAGATCTAACAGGACTCAGGAGGAGTATCAGGAGTATCTAAATGAAATTCATGCTAGAAATGACTCTCAGCATGGGTCATCTTGGAGTTTAGTTGAAGATTCTGAAATGGAAAAGGTCTATGCAGACGCTGCTAATAGGCGAAGCTCTCACCATACTTCAGCTGGGAAAAAACTCAGTCTACCACACAACATGCATCTTTCAGGACTGTGCGAGATAGCATCATCAAATTCGAACCTTCAGCGTACTGGTTCACCATTTGTTAGAGGTGTCCCACACAGCTCCAGCTTCACTTCCAGCCCCTTCAGAAGACCTCATTCATCTGCAGCAGTATTTTCTCCAGCCAAACGTGTTATGTCTGCCTCGGCAGGTCTGTATGCTTAGCATATTTGTTGCATGTTTGCCTGAATTTGTTTCAATGCTGCAATGTAAACACAGAATTTATTAGGTACAATACAATAAAAAAGGTTTCACGTGTTACTTACTGAGTATTATCACTTGCACTGTTATTTATACTAT